>JAVCKT010026491.1:0-23173 GCA_032273925.1 Rhynchotus rufescens | reverse complement strand
CACAGGAATTTTCCTGGCATGATAGACACACAGAAAAAAAGTGAAAATATCCACCAAGATGAATTTTTAAAAAAACTACTAAGTCGATACGGAGGAAATGTTTAGTTCTGAGCGGTGGGTTTTTTCATCATTTGCACTTAGGCTTTCTAGTAATAACCAATATTATCAACTTAGTCATAACACTTGGACTTAAATAATGAAAGCCATGAATAATGAAATTATTCAAGTTTATTTTCATGGAAACAAAAGAAAGAAAGAAGAAACGAGAGTAACTTATAGGGAAGGTAAAATAGACAGAATTAAATCTAGAAATTGAAGACCTGATTGTGTCAAAAACAGCAAATAACAATACCCTGGGACATAAATACTTCTTAGCACAATGTTTATTTCACAGATCTAAGTGAGATCTGCATGGCAGAGGGATTGTGGTATTCTTTGGTAGGCAGACTGAGAGGTTGTCTAATGGACTGGCAAGAGAGAGAGATGACAATTACACAGTGACAAACAGTTTTAAAGTCTTACTAAGGAGCAAAGTCTGAGCCCACATGAATATGTGTTTGCACCTTCATGCATCTCACAGAAAAGCCTCAGGCCCACATTTTGTATAAAATCATGAACATTTTCAAATATATACTAATATATTGTTTTGTTCATGAAATATGGATAGAAGTTAATAAACCCAGACTCTCAGCGTGATGAGGAAAGTACTTAGTGGATAGGGTAGTAGGATTTAATATAGATACATATGAAAATAAAACCGTTCTAATGCAGACTGATTTAATCAAGGTCAGTCCTCATTTCAGATCCTTGTTACATAGATGTCTTTAATCTTTTTTAATACCTTTCATCAAAAAGAATTGAGCATTGATATCTACTTCAAAAATTTAGTAAATAATCCATAAATCTCAGGATATGTATTTCAAGCATATTTTCTGTACGTTTTTACTATTTAAGTGCTGATGTTTACTTAATAATATCTCAATTTTTTTTGTCTTCTGAATTATTTTTAATATACAAATCTTTCCTTACCTCAGCTTATCTCAGTCTAGGAAAGTCTTTTTCAAATAGCTACCAGGATATTTCTTTTGTAAAAATGCCTTTTTTTTTTTTTTTTATTTTTGCATTTACGATTTATTTCCACAAGTATTGATAGGCACATACTTTTACTAACCCAGGTTTTTGCATTTATGCAACTGAACAAAAATTATAGGCCAAAATTTATGATGTTAATTTCTAGTTTATACAGACTATAGCAAAAATATTTGAAAATAATGGTTTGCATTTTCTACCTTGGTTTCCATATTGAAATATAGTCTGATGAAATTTTACTACTCTACAAACAAAACAACTTCAATATTTAAATTACAATTTCTATGATATTTAATAAATATACCTGCTTAATTATTTCCTTAGTAAAAGGAAATCCTCCTGCCTTTATTGCACAGTATCTTTGGAAACCAGGATCAGAGAATCAGAATTATCAAACAAACTCAAAATCTAGAGACAAACACTTCCAAAAACAATGGCAGAATTCAAGGTTTCTCTATGATTCTCTATGATAAGTGACATGATATTTGGAAATGTTTGGATTCTCCCTTAAACCTTTCAGGATTAACTTCAGCAGCAGATTTCCAGCTCTGTTCCTTTCCATTGGCTTGGTTTCACTCTAGAAAGGGTAAGAGCGTACTTCACACTGCCCACTTCTGCCTGGCATGACATAAGGCTGTTGTTCCCATGGCACTCCTGCATAAATGCATCCAAAATACTTGATAACATGCCATAGTCTCTTGGTTAGACTTTTGTTAACAGTGATGAGCTGTCCTTCCCCATCCAGCTCTTGACATATGGCACAAGTGCATGTCCAAGCAGACGCAATCTTCCACCACACAGGGGCAGTCGCTACCAGTGGGTAAAACCAAATCCCCTGCAAAGAGTGCAGGCACCTCAAGCTCTTGCCATGTTTGCTTTTCCCATCCGCTAACAATAACCCTGCTTTAGAAGATGAAGTGCCAGCCTGCTAATTCACTACATGGCTTCCAGGGCGAAAGATCAGTGCTTGAAACTACTGTAAAACTGCATTTTATTCTATTAATTACAGACTGATCATAGATGTGCTCTTTTCAGCGAGGTCACGCTTGGAGACTTTAATCTAGAGTTGTGGTCTTAGCTACAAAGTGGTAGCTACTTATGCACAAAGACAATTAGGTTCCAAAAATTTAATTACTAAATAAATTAACACATTCAATTAACTACTAAATAAAAATTAACATATTTTCCCACTGCTCTTAAAGATAACAGGCTTGATTCTCCTTCTCAACAGAAGTACCTTATAAATTGTTATTTAGTTTCACTGAGCAACAAACCACAATCTAATAAAACTATTCAGGAAACAAGTGGAAAAGAAACCTGTTTATGAAAGCTCCCAGGTAATGGAGCTTCTTTTCAACTACTTAACTTTGTCATTTATTTCAAGTACTGAATGATATTAAATAGAGTCTATCTTCAGTTAGGTAACATATCAATAAAATATACTTATTTTATTGATAACTCCACTGTTTGAAATTAAAACATACATAATGGCTGAAAACGTTATTTTAAGCTTGTCTTAATTGATACGTACCAAGAATAAGGAACTGGTCATACTGTTATCCTTTTCTGGGGCCCTTCAGTAAGTGACTTATTTGATTTCTTTTCTGCATATCTGGTAAAAGATCAGTTCAGGGGGTGATGGGACTACTTTCTTCACAAAGCCTAACTAGTCTGAATGAAAACTGTATCATATGACATCGTCAGGTCAGTAGCAATTCCTACATGGAAAGCTGCATTTTCAGGCCTGCAAATTTACCCCAGGAGAGTTCACCAACCAGATGTCACATTTCTTCAAGAGCTGCCACAGATGGCATAGAACAGCTCTTTTTAATCTAAAATATTTCAGCAGTTTCAAAATCACTGTTGGTTTATAGGATTTCTCTTTTGATAATAGAGAAATATGTCATTAAAACAAATGTATAGTGACTATTTTACATACTTTATTAGTATCTGTACCTTGTAATGACCCTGAGAATTTGTTCTATTTTTTGTTTTTCACAAAAAAACAATCTGTTCTTGCATTTTGGAGGCAAAAAGCTAGATATAGGTCTAGACACACAATATGTAGCATTTGATCCTACTATTGATCTGTTTTCAGAAATCCCATTGTTATGCAGAATCAGGCATATCTCTGCCAGATGGGATATTTCTAGTCTAATCACTTGCAATTTCACACGACTAGTATCAGAATCACCTTAACTGAAAAAGTAATGGTGAAATTACACTGTGAGCTCTGATGTGTTGGTCAAAACCTCAACAGGTTAAGGGCTTTCTGAAAGAATAACGTAAATACATCATGTCCCCTTCACATCTTAATGCACTAGAAGCATTATACAGCAGTGTCTATCCACAAGACAACTGGAGACATTGGCCTGACTCTCCAAAACAAAGGAATATTTTATTTTAATGCCTATTTACTTTGTCTGCCTGTCAGCCTGTCAAACAGCAGCCATCTGTGACTATAAGGAAAACCAGTCCCCTGATCAAAGCCCTGAAATGGAGTGAATAGAGAATTAGTAACATCATACTGATGATTATGAAAGTGCCTATAATCTAACATGAACCACCTGTGAATTTTCTGGGTTGGAAAGAGAGTGGGAATACTTCAGCAGGTGTTTTCAGGCTGACCAAGTAGCACAATTGAAAAAAATAATTGGTCCCTTTGTGTTCATATGACTCCAATCTTCTTTTTAAGCAATGCTGTGTTTTGTACTAGGATTCACTATTGTGAACAAGATCAGACTTTTTCTGGGCAGTTGTTTGGTTTGTTGTTGCCCTGTTGTGCTGACTACGATCCTAAAATTTTCTTTATACCATTTTCTATCAGATTGCAAAACTGTCAGGAAATATGAGCATATTTTTACTTTCCCAGATGTGTTTGCTTTGTGCAGGTCACAATCTATGCTGAAATATAAGGTTCATCCCATAGAAATATACCATATTACCACTCTCACTGTGCTGAAATTTTGAATAGTATCACCAGATGAAGTATTGAGTTATCTCAAGCCTGTCTGCTTCCTCTCATCCTTTCTAAGTGGTATTCTTCTAGAGTCCTTTGCTTCCTCATAAGCCAACAGTAGCAATCAAAACTCAGTGACTGTAATTACATAAGTATAAATAGAGTATCACTGATAACAAAGGAGCATGTATATCCCACTGACTTTCGTTAGCCCTATACAGAGAAAAGACACACTCCAGAGAGCCATTCTCTCCAGTAGACCATCACTTCAGACTGCGATGCAGTTGTTTGTGTTGTCTGCATTCTCAGTGCTCAGCAAGAAAATTATAGACTCTCATTTCCTCCTGTTCCCTTGTTCTGCCCCAAAGGAAAACACAGGCCACAAAAACACCAAATGAGATGACAGCCCCAACACTAAGATAGCTTTCTGCTTAGAGCAAATGACTCAGACTTAGACTTAGTCTATGTCAACCTGACGGAATCAATTCCTCCTTTTTTCGCTGGGTAAGGTCTTGACTTGTCAGTGGCTACTTGATCAATCAACAGCCTGTTGATGATGTACATCTTCAGTACATTAATGGCTTGATTTATTTTATGGCCTGTGATGCCCTCTATTTAGTATTAATACTGACTTGAGACATCCACTGCTGTATTTTATTCATGCCATTTTTGGCATACATAATTGTATATACAGCCTTTGCATTGGGGAGTACAAATAACGAAGATATTAGAGGAGGGCTAAGTTTAATATAAACTCACAGTTCAATGAAGACCTAACAATGAATTTGGAAGCGGTACACCATATATTACCACAGGATAAGCTCCATGCCTCACACATCTAATCTACAAATAACCCTGCATATTCAGTTTTAGGAATGATAAGAGGTGTTTCTGCCACATTATTTTTTCCTCTCAAAATAAAACATCACTTCTTGCTAATTCATGGAACAGCATTTTAAGTCCTATTATTTAGCATTTCTCTCAGCCAAAGACAGCTGCTTTTAAGTCCACAGGACTATGTACAACACCGTTGACATCAGTGGAATGAGATCTATTCATAGTCACTAATGAAATTTGATACAATAAATAAACTGACGTTGGCTGATAGATCCAGTTATACCACTGTATACCTTATTACTCAATACTGTTACATTCAATATTGGAAGCAATAAACTATTCTTAATGGAATTTTTTAAATTGCTTGCATAAACCCAATAAAAACAATTTTCTATGTAAAGTACAACTTGATTAATGCATTTCCCCAGGAAAAAAAAAATAAAACAAAGCAAAAAAGAACCCTACATTTATGGCCAATAATATATATCACTCTAAAATTAATACTATATGAAGAAATAACAAACATTAGAACATTAAGAGTGATTTTTATAAGCCAGACATGCTTGAAAAGTAGCATATGCCTATTTTTCATGAATTCTCTAAACTACAATCTCACAGTCTTCTGATATTGCTCTGCCTATTTTCTGGTTTTCAATTTCACACAGTCACACAGTCATAAGTGTTTTTCTGATTGTCTCCTCTTTTTTTTTTTTTTCCCCTTTTGCCATCAGAACTGCATTGAAGAAAGTTGTAGGATGAAGATTTTCCAGAAATTGAATAGTTGTCCACTTTCAAAGACAGTGATCATTTTAAAGCCCAGATTAAGGTCTTATATAGGACAAAAATCAGGGGATTCAGTGGTTGCATACTATTAATAACATTTTAGTCACCATGAAGACAGGAAATCTTTCTGCTCAAAATACATTGCCTGAAAAAGAGAAAAGAAAATGGGGAAAGAATATTGATCTTATTAAATATCATTGCTAGGTTAGAATTGACACAGTTACATGCATAATGAAATTACATATTAATATGCATAATGTGAATTATTTGATTAGACTGTATTAAGTCTGTTAAGTTTTTTTTTATTTAATCTTGAAAGCTTTTGGAAAGGTGTTTTTTTCTCCCCTCCAGAAAATCCTTGTATAAATCTCAGAGTCAAAGAGGTATTCATGCAGTGAGATGTCATTTTACCCCTATATAAAAAAAGGTAATTTCTTCCATATTTCTGAATACCTTTTTAATCACTATGGCTCATATCTGCACTCAACAGTGATATGGGACAGAGAGATTGGAAGCGCTGGAGTGAAAAACAGCCTGGCTTAGCCAGTAGCACTACAAGCCTCAGGACTGGAGATTGATGCCTGTTACCTCATCAACATTGCATGGCACAGTCCAGGTCTATGATGCATCTCTGCTTTAAAGTGAGAAGAATAGATAACCCTAATAATTCTGAGATGGTATAAACTATTTCTTTAGCCTTTCCCTGAGGCAAATCTAGAAAGAAAGACTGAGGCAAAGGGAGCTGCCCAGTGCTTTCTTTGTAAAGTCTGCTTTCTAATACAGTCCTAATAGAAGAGTTACTGCTCACATAGCACGTTGTAGTCCTTCTGGCCATGTGAACTTATTCTGGGAGAATAGATCAGCATATCTATCCCTAGCTGCTGTGTCAGAAGTTTTTTCACTCCACTTTCAAATTATGCTCCCAGTCCCTTTTGCCTATTTTCTGGCAAGTGAGGCACAAGCCTACCTAGTACCTATCACTGAACAAGACCAAAGCATGCATCAGAAAGCTAAATCAGCAAGAGATTTCAGACTTTACTTACTTGAGCCTCAAAGTCACTACTCATTCCTTTAGAACTTTAAAGGATCCTGACTGTTGTGAAACCCAATATTTTTTTAATGGGCAAATATTGACTGTAACTCCTTCTAAATACAAGCTGCTTCAGAAAAAGCAACCACAAAAAGCAAACAAAAAGATCTCTGCGCTTTAGGGAAAGCGAATGAAAGGACTTTGCAGTTGAAGAAGATGCAGACTGTACAATAGCTTCTTAGAAGGATATTTACAGTAAAAGTCTATATTTATCTTTACATTTAATATGTATAAGAAAACAGAAACATAATAAATTATTTCTGTCAAGAGGGGAAAATAAAGAAAAGAGGAATAGGGAAGCATTTTTCTATCTTGTTATCTCTCTCTAACAAATGCTACTGCAACATATGGAAAGAAATGCAAAGGTGCAGCTTGTACTTGTAAGTTATATGCAGTGAAATACTAGCCCTACTAAAACGAATAGGAAACCATATTAGTATGACCAGTATTTCAAAAAGTCTCTGCTAAATAATTATACATTATGTACCAAATCGACAAATGTGCTTGTGAACAGGATTCACAAGGAATTCTTCCTTTGCTGTCTGTCTTATAAATCTTATGTTTTTATCCTATTTCTATGAGGAATCATACTGTTTGCCACTACCAGCAACTTTTGCACTCTCATGAATTTGATTAAAAGTAGGAACTGCAAACATCAAATTCGTTAAGTATTTTAGAGGCTATGTAGATATAGAATGGAACAGAGAGCACATGAGGAGAAAGGGTGAAAGGATATAGAAACTAGGCAATTAGTAAATTGAGCTTTTGACTGAGCTAAATGCTGGCAGTAAGGCTTGACACAAACAGAAAATACTATCCCTATAGGGAAATAGTCATCCCACTGCAGCTTCTAAAGAAGTAAAAACCTTCATATTCTCTGGTCCTTGAACACTATTATGCATCTGTCATCACATTCCTTCTGTCTCGTAGATACAGCTGCAGTGTTGTTCATTCTCATGTACCATTGTAGCATCTCTAAAAATCCTTAATAAACTTTTGAAAGAAATCTGACAAAAAAGCACCACAGAAAGCCTTTCATCTCATTTATTTTAGCTGCTAGGCAATTAAAGTGGATGAGATGTCAATAAATGCATGAGAAATAAAATGCTTATCTTTATATTGCACATACTCATTCTTGTCACTTATAAAAGTGGAAGATTCCTATGACTGCCAATAATGATTTATCTACTCTTAAATGAAACACACTCCATGACTTTCTCATTTGTTAGGCTATGTATCTGTAAATTCAGTGGCCATTTTTCTTGTATTAAAAAAAATAGTATATGATTTGATATTATTGCATATTTTGCTGCCATAACCACTGCTGCATGAAAGTAGCAAAGGCTTCCAACATCTCTCTGCTCTGGAGCATGCAAACAGATTGAGAAACCCTATCATCCGCACTTTTTACTGCAGCAGCATTCCCTTTGTTGTCAAACTAAGCTCGGGTCTATTCCCAAAAATTCAAGTCCAAATCTAATTTCTGGCAGGACCCACAGGATCAAATATGTCTCCTTGGCATACATTTGCTGTGTGAAAGCCTCGAAAAGACAATGAATGACAGCCAAACTGATTATCAGTTTCAGCGAGTGAAGGTCAGCAAGTGTAACATCTGCCTTGCTGGCACTTGCCTACATATTCATGTGCAACTTTCCACTCATGCAGAGGTCACAAAAACTCACTGCATGAACAAGATCCCACTGGAGCCACCTGCTACCGTGGACATGGAGACAGCTTGTTTTCTTGCCTGTTCAGGCAAATTTTTTGTAGCTGCATGGGTCAAAAATCACTCATCGGAATTTTTGTGGGTTTTTTTCTTTCATCATGAAAAGGAGAATGACCGACATAGCATATGAATATTTCTTCCATCTTTTACAGTACATGCTGATTCACTGAGCTAAGAAAAATTACTTACAGTTGCATAGTGCCTTTCCCATGAAAAAGCTGCCTCAGGCATTTCAAACTATTATAGCAGAAATGAACCAGCTCATCATTTTGTGTAAATCAATGTTGCTCTGTCACTGGTTAACACAAATTACTTGTCCCACACTTATTAAAACCAAATCTTCAAAATGTCAAATATAAGTCAGAAAATCAAATAATTTCTACAACAAATCTTAAATACTTGAAAATGCAATTTTTCCTCTGCTATGATCTAGGAGGATGATCTGGTCTCCCTACAAATAACTTCAAGAATATTTCTGTATATTCATTTTTAAAAGTTTTACTATACATTACACTACTTGAATGAGCCCACTTCCATATTGCACAAGTTGAAAAGAAATATTTTTAGTTCAGAGACACTAAATAAAAACACAGTCCAGAGAACACTCTGCAGAAATAAAAAAGTCTTCTCAGAACATATGAAAACATTTATAGTTGGGGACCGCCCAGTTTGGGGTACATTTGGGGCTGGAAATTGGCTATGCATTTCACAGCGTCCTCATTGCCCCCAGGGACAAACAGCTCTTCAATATTGTGTGAAAGAAGATCATGGTTTAAAAACTTGAAAGACTGAAGACATATGTAAGTTTTGCTAGTAGCTTTTATCTTTCTTGAGTTATCAGCATATGCTATGATTCCTCATTTTATTTCATGCGTTTCAATATTATTGCTCAACAGCAAAACTAGCCGAAATTTTTACTTATCAACACAGGATATAAAGTGCTGTATGCTCTTAATAAGGACTCTAAAATAGATCTAAATTAGACGCTAAAATGGATCGGACAGAAAGGTATATTTGTAAACCAAAGCTATATGTTTAACAGCTAGATGATTTTCATACTCAAATTTGATATTTTAGTCAAAAAACAAGGTTACATATAATTGCAGTTGGAGTGTTTGAAAACAGACTACCAAACACATAAAAAGAAGTTATTAGTAGCTGTGTAAAGCAATTCCAGCAGATTTGCTGGAAATGTCAGCTGCGCATCCATAGTCATCCGACTAGGCATATAGTTCAGTTCAAGAAGATTTGCCTCAGACAACAACAACTTTTAAACTTTGCTTAAACAACATTTCTTTCTCAATTTAATTTTATTTTTTCACAAGAAGGTAATATATTTGTATATAAATTACTTAAGTACAATACTGCAAAGAGAAATCTAGAAGAGATACCCAGATATGGTCCTATCTCCACATGTTCTAGACAAAGCACAGAAAGTAGTATTACGTATATTCTTTCTATGTCGAAATATGCAAAACAAAAAAGAATACTTTTTCTTGCTTACATAATGTTGTAAATGAATATACACATACACCATTTTGTGGGTACTTCAGCTGAGAATGGAACTATGAGCTTCATTCATTAAGCACAGGTATGGAGGAAGCACCTTCCACTCATCACTTTCTTATCATACTCTGCAAAGATTACTGAAAACTTTGGTTCAAAGTGAGTATTAATTAATTTCTCAATTAATTTTTATCCCTCAAATAAATGAGTAGTTTAAGTTCATTATTAGATGCCAACTTTGTCATTAATGATCATGCCCTTGTCATTGTCCTGGGCTGTATCATAATTAATGTTTATGTTTATTATGGTAAATACTAATTAGTATGGTGAATGCTAATTAGAATGGTGAATGACAGGAAGTTAAAGCTCTTACAAGAGGAGAAAAAAATATATATGTACTGCATAAAACAAACCACAGTAAATTGTTTAATACTCAGCACTCAGACACCACACATACCTTTAGCTCACCAGTGACTCATCTGTCTGATGTCTTTGCACTTGTTCCTTTTCCAAATATCCTGTATTTGGAGGGGTTGGAAAGTAGCTTTCATATAAATAGCTCCTAGGGTGGAAGGATACTGGAGGCTAGATATGGCTGGTTTCATTAGCCATTTGCAGGATTGGAAAAGTGCAGCTTTGGCTTTATTCCACTTTACCCAACCTCTAGTGTGCAACAGAGCTTGACACTTTAGCTTAGCTTGATACCTAGGATGCCAAGATAACGATAACTGTAGCATCTATAAATTTGAGTGATTAACTCTGAAAACAAAAGTGTTTTATATGCAAAACATATTGCAAAATTGCCAAATCTAAGACAAATAAGATATTTGATCCCCTCGAGCTAGTCAGCTTTCTGTTGAAAGATGAAATACACAGAAGATTTTCAGCAAATATCAAAGTTATAATGGAAAAATTCAAATGTGGATTTTTTTTCCCTGTTCTCTGTAGAAAAATAAAATATTTTAAGATGTTGGTTTTGGGGTTACACTTTTTGCCTAAATTGTGCCTTAGCAGTAGGTTCTAATTAAAAATAAGTCATTCTATCAGTTTTTGAGAAATGAAAAAGTTACTGGCAACAACCCTCTTCTTATAAAATAATCTTTTCTCATATCAACTCTAATCCCTTGGAAATAACTCATTTTATATATTTCTATATAAATCTTCATTTTTCAATATTGCTGAAGATGTGTAACTTCTGAATAACATGAGTAAGAGCGTGTAAGATGTACTCTTGAGCACACTGATAAATGAAAAAGTAGATGAGCTCACTACTCTGTTAAATAAGAAAGCACTCTCCCTCATTGCCTGTGAGAAATTGAATAATCATGGTCATTTGCCAACTTTCAAGAAATAGTTCACTTCCGTTATTTAAAATTAGATTATTAAGTGTTTCTTTCCAGAATAATAACTTTAGGGACCAAATCTCTCTATATATCACCTGCAAGACTTTACATAACAGCTAATTTTGCTGTAAAATCACACAAACTAAAAATATGATTGGTCACATATTTAACTTTATGACATAAAAAAAAAATCTCTTTCTAGGATTTAAAATCTTCCCTGAAAATCATATCATACATTTTTTATATGCTTCTGTTCATATTCCTTTTTTTCCTTTAGCCAGAGAAATGCTTGGAGAGCATAGTCCTTCTGGTGTAGACACTCACAGAGGAGCTGTTACTACGCTCCCAGTGTTATGAGCCAGACATTCCTGCCTGTGTAATGTTTACTGAGTAAAACATCAAGTCTTACTTGGAGCGTACTTCTTATTCTAATCCAGTGAGACATTCATTCACATGCTTAACCTCAACCATTTCAGAGGAACTAGCGAGGCCAATGGAAGTATATGCTTAAGCACTAATTCATGACAAATGTAAAAGGTGGTAAGGGAATGTGGTGCCCACATAGCAGACAAACATATGCTGCATGCTCTTAGTGGATAGGTTTGGTTTTCCGGGTCATTTCACTGAATAACATTTTCAGGAATACAGCCTAATTTTGCTCTTAAGTTAGCATGTGGAAGAGAACACACTTACTTTCAGCTAAATAATATATAAGGGAAAATGACTCTAAGCTAAGCATCCTATTAAATCTCATTTCTTCAGTTGAGTCATTTATATGCAGTTCACGAGGTCAAATAATTTACTTTTTTATGGTTAATTACAACTTTTGAAGGAAAATAAAAGGCCTTCATATCGTGTGTCTGCTAATAATTACCAGTAATGTGATTAAATTCATGTTTAATGCTTATCTAAATTAGCTCATTAGCTTGTATAGATGTTTGAAAACCTCAAAAGACTGAAAAATATTCTGCTTTCATTATATTCTTGATATGGATCTAACAGACTATGGCTACCATACTCATTACTCTCTGTATACATAGTACTGTATGGAATATCACATGTCTCAAACCAATTATTATGCAAACCCCAAGATCTTCCTGCTTGACACTCCCCAGTGACAATGAAATCTTTTTTGGCTTATTTGGGAGCCATTTATGCACTGAATGAATATTTAAAATTTTACATACTAAAAAAACTATATTTTCTGAAATCAGAGAGTAACAAGAAACACCAATCATAGAATGATCATAGAATCACAGAATGCTTAAGGTTGGAAGGGATCATAGAGGTCATCTAGTCCAACCCCCCCCCACACACAGGGGCACCTAGAGCCCATGGCACAGGGCTGCATCCAAGTGGGTTTGGAAGAACTCCAAAGAAGGAGATTCCACAACCTCTCTGGGCAGCCTGTTCCAGGGCTCTGTCACCCCCACTGTCAAGAAATGTTTTCTAAAGTTCCTGTGGAACTGCTGATGCTTCAGTTTGTGGCTGTTTCCTCTAGTCCTGTCGCTGTCCACCACTATAAAGAGGTCGGCCCCCTCCAGCAGAAAGAATACTTAAATATTACCAAACAAGCATAAGAATACTTAAAGAAGAATTCTTAAGTATAAGAATACTTAAATATTATACCAAGCAGAAGAATACTTAAAATTTTCTTGTAACTGAATTCTGTTGTCCTGATACTTTTTCTGGACTACATATTACCAGATGAAAAACAAGATTTAAGTCTTGGTTGGTATGGTTTATGCTGCCTATTTTTCTTATACTGAGAAACTTGCACTGATTTCAGCAACATTAATCAGAGAGGTAACTATATCTGATACACATAGATCCATTATTACCATTTTCTCTCCGCTTCCTCCCAAAGACAGTTGAAGAGAAAAAGTAAGAGTTGTGATTGTTTTGATTTGGTTTTGATCAGTGTGTATAAAACAACTTATGTTTTATAAAACCATGAAAGATGCATAGTTACATATCAATATATGCAAAAACTTTTACAGAAGTGCACAATCACACACCTATAAAATGCTAACCTGATTAGAGGTCTACAAAATGTACTGATTTTCTTTTCTCTCTTCTTTTTGATGTAATGGTACAAATTTATTTAGCAAGACTTTCTGAAGAAAACCAGAACTTCATTTTCATCTTTAATGGGACAAAAATTCCATCTGTATAAGAAACCTAATCTTAACTTTTGTTTCTTTTGATCAGCTGTTTAAAATACACTCATATATTATTTGTAAGTAACATTCTATATTTTTTTAACATTCTATGATTTCTTTGCTATTTATCATA
Organism: Rhynchotus rufescens; assembly: GCA_032273925.1. NCBI lineage: Eukaryota > Metazoa > Chordata > Aves > Tinamiformes > Tinamidae > Rhynchotus > Rhynchotus rufescens. The sequence continues at coordinate 9,545 of JAVCKT010026491.1, read as the reverse complement.
TATATAGTAACTTCATATCCTAAAATAAATATGTACTATATTAAAAATAAGTTCATGGCATTCATTAAAATCACAAATTAAAAAGTAATTAAATAGATTCCTGCTGACAAAGCATGGCAACAAATTAATAGAGGAAAGACTTTTGCTCCAACTTCTCCATAATAAGGAAGACAGTAACTCTATTAATAGTGCTACATTAAAATATCTAGCTATAAAAATGTTTCATCATTCAATACTGCTGACTCATCATTTCCTGTCAGATCAGCTTCTAAACTTTTAGCCTCTTATTCTATTTGCTCATTCTGCCCACTGGCTATTTCACAGAATTATTCATTTCATGAACAAATTTAATAACTTGTAGTCAAATTCTTATCTAAGTAAAAAGAATGGCTAAATCTCTTCCTTTCTAATATCACTGTTTCCCAAAGTTCAATTTTTTTTTCCTTATAATAGATACGGTATGCAGCATTTAATTTAATAACTTCAATCATTTCAGACCCAAAACATATATGCAAAAAAACCCAAAACCTTCAGTTAAACAGAAAGAACATATTTTGTTTTTTAGAATCCATTGTCCTCACCACCATTATAATCCAAGCATGATTCATATAACCAAGGGGAAACAAATCAAAGGAAGTTATTCATCATTTTAGAGAGGCATTTTATCTTCAATATCTACACACTTCAAAGACAGGGTCACTCCCAAACTATAGATAATCTAGGTAGACCTTATTCCCAAGTGGTCATCAAAATTGAGGATCACTCTCCTTGCTGCACAGGTCACTAGCAGCAGAGGTAAGAGAATACCACACCTCTGGCTGACAGGATCTGTCTTTTACCCTTCAATTTAGATGCAATGGTTATTTCAAGAATTGCTGAAAATTCACATCAGCATTTTCTTGTTTTGTCACTTCAAAACAGAATATATGATAGATTTCAAAAAATCAAAACCTAGAGTCTAGTGATACTTTTCTAAAAAGGATCATTTCTGTTCTCCTCAGTAAAACATTCTCACACATTACAGCATTCATGGGATCCAAATGTCTCCCCAAAGACTGAGTCTATATATGTTTAATTTCCAAGTTCAATTTTCATTTCAAGCAGCTAGGATTTTTACATGCCTTCTTTTTTTCCTATTGGAACAATGTAATCATTTACAGACAGCAATAGTGTGTATATGTATACTTCAGATAAATTATTTCAAGCTCTTCCATTTGTATAGCTATATAACCAGGAAAATGCATAAATAAAAATAAGGTATTCTAGATGGAATGTAAAGTACATCATCCTGATGCAGACATGCATTTTAACCGAAACTGAGAGTGCTACATTAGTCAAGTTTCATAATAGCAAATGAAACTTACAGCCTCACAACCCCATCTCCTTTGGGGAGCTCTCCCTGTGCCCTTTCCTTCTGCCTATAGGGGTGCATTTTACTGTCTATTACTCTTGTTGGTGATCCTGAGCTCCCCGCATCTGCTACTTTCCTCAGCTCTGACATCTGGAGAACATATCCTTCTGTTATCTCACTCCTTCAGCTTTGACATCTCCACCCATCTCTGTGAGAAGGAGCATCTGGCTTGCCCAAACCCAAATATGTTGTACGGGCCAAGGCTCTGTGGGGTCCAGAAGTTTATCTGTGCAGAGCAGCTGAGGCCACCACAGGGTCCGTTGCCCTCCTAGCTCTTCCTCAGTCCAGCCCCAAATCCCACTTCTCAGTCTGAAACTTTCCATCAGTTTCTGGGTTCAGAGAATCAATTCCAAAGTAAATATGTCTCATTTACTAATTTTCTATTAGAAAAGTATAACCAAATATTTTTCAGATAAAAAAAAAAGATCAACTACAGTCAGTTACCTACGTTTTCATTTATTGATTGTAGTGATGTTTAGAAGGTATTGCTTGGCTCATCCATGGGATGAGCTCCTAGACTGCAGTTCTTATATCATGGTTCCCAAGAGACTTTTCTTTGCACTATGAGGTGAGCAGTTTGACCATGGTATATATTGTACCATCAGGTACAGTTAAAGATATGTGCAGGAGATGCTCAATCCGTGTTCTCATGAAATAATGGAGTTCTATTACACTAGAGAAAAAAAAAAATAAAAAAAAATCAATTCATTTTAGTATACTGATACCAACATTTTGACCTAATTGAAAACAAAAAAACTCTTTGAAAAATCAGTTTCTAGACAAATCTAAATTTCACTATTCAAAGACATCCATTATTTTAAACTTAAAGTATAAGTACTTCTCCATAAAGATCTTAATATTTTCTGAAGAAAAATTTATTTTATACATCCACTACTGTTATAAAATGGGCTACTTCGACTTATTTTGCTCATTTCTAAAGTATTTAGAATTGCAATTGCCAAAATAGTAGAGTACTAAAATATAGTTTTGAGGCTAGCTCCTCTAGCTGGTTTTCAATTCTGTCAACATTCATGTAAGGACCATTTGTACTGAACTGCCAGAGAACACATGAAAGAATATTTCCTGCTGTTAGCAGCAAGAAAATCTATCTTCCTGCAATACTGGAGCCTGGAGCTTACCTGCTGAATGGAATATTTTGTTTTGACTTTCAAAGCTTAATCACCTACTATGCCCTTTCACTGCAAAACAAGACTTAAAATCATTTTTCACTGATAAATATGCAGTAATTTATAGAAATCATTTTATTTTCTAAGCAGGTATAGTAAGTACATACAGCTAATAGCAAAAATTGTTTTAAATTAATCTTAAATGTGATTAAAAATAACATTTTAATCTGCAACTTTTTGTAAGCTGTAAGAACACCAATTTTTTTAAAAAATAGGTGGTTATATATTTTATTCCAGAAAATAAATATGTTTTTTATATGTAAATAGGTAAGAGGGAGGGAGAGGAGATGCAATTTTATCCAAATCATAAGCACTTAATTATTAAGAAAAAGGCTTAGCATTTTAACAATTTCTGTTTCTACAAATATGATGCTAGAAAAAAGTCAGAGAATTCAGAAATGTCGCACTGTATTTATGTAGCTAGTGGCTATTTGGCTCTGATTCAGCATACATTAACAGATCCAAAAGATGTGCAAGGATTCATTTGCAATTCAAAACGTCTGGATAATAGTATCACTCTATGAAATACAATCTATTATAATAAACTATCCATTCAATACTGACTCTGATAGTTTAGGAGTGTTGATTAATGAATCCTTACAGCTGAAAAAAATCAAATGGCAATAATTAATCATTTACAGGAACTCTAGAATATATATATATATAATATATGCATGAATGTGTTCATGTGTGTGCATACATATTAAAGTAAGTATACCTTCTAACCTTTCTTTAGCAGTAATAGGAATTCACATTTTCATTTACTCATTTTTGGGAGTAGGACACGTACTAGTAATTCTAGTACTATGGTATAACTTATTCATGTATCTATATGAATAACATCCCACATAACAAGTACAATAGTCCTTTCAGTAATAAACATGTCAAACAAAACCAGTAGTCTGTTATGGCAACTTTTACACAGATTAATTATTCAGCCTACATTTACTCTAAAGATTTCCCTATTTTGCTAAAACATGCAGATTTCTATTTGATTTTCAAAATAAGCAATGAGATTGGCACATGAGAAAGAGCACTTACTTCATAGTGTTTACACACTGCAAAATATTCAAAATGAATAGTATTTATAAAAGGATATATGTAACATCTGTCTTGCTGAGTATTTGGAATGCAGACACAAGTATTTTCTTTTCAATCTCTGGAAGAGAAAGTGCCACAATCTTACAGTGCACTTTATATGTTATCCTACCACAAAGAGACAACCTGCTGGGATTGATTGGAAATGCATAGGAAAGCTGCCTTAGCCTAACAACGCTGCTGAGACTGTCTTTCTAATGCTAGCAAATCTGGAGCTGATAGAGACAATTGTCGATACTCCACAGGAAAAAAAAAAAAAAAACCACTTTGGATGGTACTATAGTCACATATCAAGATAAAAGAATTAGCGGAAATAAGCAGTATCCTATGGCAATTCTTTAAAATATTGATACAGTAAAGAATATGCCTGTAAAAGTAATACAGTTTTACATAATTAGACTATGATAACTGGGATAAAAATGAAACAAAGTATGTTTTTTATGGGGATTTTCTTGAATTATTTGAATATCCAAAGCACTGGAAGCAATTACTTCCTAATGCAAAACAATAATAGAATCATCTGTGAAGCATACATTTCTGGGAAAGTTTTAACACAATATTCAGGAGTCTCTAGGGGCAGAGGAGAAAAATCGTCCATAAGCAAGCAAACAAAAATGGCATTAGGACAAGAAATATTGAAAGACATATATAATTGGAGCTGGGTAGAAGGAATGTGAGTTAACTCAACAAAAATACATGGGTTGGGAAATACAGAAAACTGGGGAAAGGGCAATGATTGAATAAGCATAAACATATTGGATTTAGCTTAGAAGGACCTTCAGACAACTCTGAAGACAGACTTAAGAAAGGAAAGACGGGAAGAAAAAGCTAAGATCAGCAGGTAAATGGACTGAGGCCAAAAATCTTGAATAAAGGATTGAGACAAAAAAAACTTGGAGGAAAGAGAACAAACTGAAGAACACTGATGGATTTACTACTTGTGACCATGGGATCATAGGAGAATTGGTAATACAAGAGAAGTTGATTAAGTTGAGAAGCCAGCCAGGGGGCAGTAGAAACAAAAGAAACTCGAATATGCAGAGAATCTTGCTTAGAGAGAATATGTGATCGCAACCATGCAGTCTGTTCAAGTAACTGGAATGAAATTCTGAACTTCCCAGATTTAAATCTTAATTTTGAGACAGAAGATCCTAGATTCACATGCTTAATGTGGATGCATCTGAGCCAGATGGAGGAAAAAAACTTATGTTTTTGGATACGGAGGAAGCTCAAGTACCATGTCTAGCCAGCTCTGGGAGAGTGAGAACCATGACTGTGGGATACACCAAGGGGAGCAGCTGTCCCACTTCACAGCCAAGGAGATCTTAGGTAAATACATGATCCTGTGGAAAATCAGTGTGGAGTGTTCATCAAAGGAAATTTACATAAAAGGAAAATAGAGTGTAAAAATTATGAAAACATTTAACACAGCATGTAATTTTCAATGCAAGGCATTTTAGTTTTTTTTTTTTTTTTATAAGATTTGAAATGAGATACCACCAGAATATATTCTTAAATATGCTCTAGCATTCTTTAAAGCCAGATATGGTTTTCAGCTGTCAGCAAATATTAATGAAATGCACCAGCTGCATATATGCAATACACCAGTAAGGGTTTGTACAGTATGGTACGGTATGGTATCAAACCGCTACTGCTATCAATTTCTCTGTTAAATCAGGTAGCACTCACCTGTACAATGATTTTAGGATGTTCTAGTCATATAGGTGGCCTATGCAGCAGTCTTTTTTTACTTTTTAAATAGATCTATTAAACTGAATGTTCTCCGTAAAATTTAGTTAAAAGGTTAAAATGGGTTATACTAAACACTAAATATACTTTCTGCTTAATGTGCTAAGTATTTACACATCATGATATCCACCAGTGAAGAGAAGACAGTAAGTGGAGAATAGAGATTTTAAAGGAAAAGGTGTAACACAAAGTATATCATACTTTAATCTTGAGTGATTAACTGATCAAAACATATGGCTTCTTTTTAGTATTTTGATGTAATATGTTTATATTTTTTAGATACATTTTTGCTCTACTTCTCTCCTCCTCTTATTATTTAAAATTGTGGTATTTGAACTGAGAGCACCAGAAGAGAGAAAAAGTGAGATAGGGAGACATTTTTCAAGCTTTCTTAGAATGGGGACTTTTTTGGTTGGAGAGCAATAACATCAACATATATACAGTAAGAGAAATGGTGCAGTTTTTGCCCTAGTGAAACTGATGGTGTTTCGTCCTGGAATTACAGGGAAGCAATATCTCTTTTCCTCCCACAGGTATTTTTCCATATGAATAATTCCAGGCTTGTATTTTAATTTCATGCATACTACTTCAATGGGACAGCTTTCATGCAGAAAGTTATTCTTAGGTCAATATTTTCAGGATGAAACATTAAAAAAAGCAAGTGATTCTGAACGTAATAATGATATAAGATTAAAAAATAGTTAAATAGGGAGGACAAAACTGTAGACAAAAGCTGTAGCACCCACTCATGAACAAAAGTGCTCAGACACCACAATCTTTATTTTTGGTAAATGGTGAAATCCAGAAATCAGAACCTCTGTCTCTTATAGTAAGTTTCTTTCACCATTAATCATTTTTCAATCAGAATCATGTGACATAGTGTGAAAATCTGCCTCCTTTTTTGCCTTTTAACCAAATACATACATTTTATTTTGTTTGTCAGAAGAGAAACAACTGTTTGAACAAATTTACCATAAATACTGAGGGAAGAGGAGGAAACTGAACTGTTCCAGCCCTGAGTACACTTTGCCTCTTGAGCAATCATTTGTAATGTTAATTACCTCTTTTTTACTGTTAGCTTTTTCTTGGTTTAGCAGCTTATTATGAGTAGATAGTAGTGGATGATAAGGCAACGTGCTTACTAGCTTATATTTTTTATTTATAATCCCACATGAATGCTACAGAGTTGGAATTGCACAGGGATCTGTAATCTGAATAATGACAAAGAATAATTTAAACAAAACAAAAAAACAAGAGTATAAAACATATCTTTAATAACTGTATACAAAAGAGTTATCTCCCTTTACTCTTATCATTAGTAATGGACAGATATAAAAATAGGATAAAATGGAATAAAATAAAAAGCTGTTTTCTCCCCTCTTTTGGATAATACTGAAGTGCTACATTTTGAGTGTTGTTTCATCTTGTTAAATTTTTAATATTAGATGTTTTGTATTGGATTTAAATAAAATTGTTATGGTATTATATTTGCCCTCCCAAAGTTTTTTTTTCTCTTAGCGAGGTAATATTAAATAATTTGACATTATTGACACATGAAATCTTAATTAATATCTTTCTGCTTCTCATGCAATGACTGACTTCATCACATCTTCTAAGCAGAATTTGGACATTCTTCACTTCTTATTGTAAGTCTGTGTCCACTCAGGGGCAGAAACAAGTGCTCACACTTATCCCTGCTTTTAGCTAGTATCAAAGTTGTGTCTCACAGGGAAATACTCAGCTGGCCATTTGGGGAAATTTAAATATATTTGCTACTTTTTGAGCTACTGCAAATGGTATGTATCAAGCCAGAGATGCCATTAAATGTAATGCAAGAATGGTCACAGTCATTACTTAGAACTTTAAGAAACAGAAAGTGAAGAGATACTATCTAAAAGGTACTTTTATTTAAGCTTTATGACCTTAAAAACGTTTAAAATGTTTACAAAATATCAATACATAAAATATATCCTGCAATATGTGAGAGAGAAGCCAGAGTCATAAAGCCAGGTCATCCAACACAAGCCTGTAGTCAAAGTCAGCACACTAAATGAGATCAGGTTACTGATGCACGCTAATGCAAATGTGCTGCACACTATGCTGCAAATTCTGATACTCTCTGGTCTTCAAAGATCGTAGAAAACTTGGTCCTGTCACTTAAACAATATAACTGGGATGGGTACATTGCATTTAAAAACGTTAAAACAAAAGCCCACTATTACACTTTTTGCCTAGCTCTAAATGCATCATTCATCTAATTAAGTCAAATTGGTCCTTAAAATATCTTGTAAAGTCTTTACCACAGATCTCTATCCAACCAGCTGTGCACTGAAAGATTTTGAAAGTTCTAATCATATCTTCTGATTTTTATGCACTTAAGATTATGTTTCTTAGATCCTATTTTTCAGGGAACAGAAACTCAAGAAAGTGATAGGTGAGATTAATTTCCAGCCTAGAAAGCACTAGTCAAATCCAAAATGCAAATTCAAAAGCCAAACTCTAGTAATCAGTCTATACATAGACTTTCTTTTCAGTGAAAGATTTTTAGAGGAGAAATGAGACCAATATTATATACCAATTTTTTTTCCACTGAGTTTTCCAATTCCTTTAATTTCCTATACAACACTTCTCCTTGATCCTCACTTATACAGTTATTTAGAATAATAACAGAAATTTTTGCATATATAGAAATTTTTGTGACATATAGGGAAATATGTTTTATAATTTAAAAATATGACAAGAAAAACAAAATATTTCATCTTAATTAAACAAATAAAGTAACTGCATTAACCTACTATGTAAAGTTACATTTGAAAGTATTTCAGATTGTTCATTGGAAAAGATAGGGTAATACATTTGAGGTGGAAATTGCTTAATACAAGACACAGTATCACAAGTCTGCAGAGACACCTTTGTCCCTGAAAATAGGAGGAGATAAGAAAATAAATTTTGAATCTGTCTCAATAATATTGTTTAATGATTCAAGTTACCTAGAATACTTTCCTATGGATTTTCACTATTTCATACTAGCTCATTAGTGCTGAAGCAAGACATAATTTCTAGCCTTTCCCTCACTATTTTATTTTGTTATAATAAGTCAGAGTCACTTACTAAAGATTCTGGTCATCATTCTATTTGCAAAGATACCAAATTAATCAAGCTGGTAATAATGAAGAGAATGAGCAATGAGATCTCAGATTTTGCTGCTTAGTGATTCGGTTTTAAAGTTCACACTTTCTTCATGTGACTGACCAGGCTATCTAGTATGTTAATCATGAGGTTACCTTTGCACCACAATGTTCAGAGGCACCCAAGTTAAATCATCATTTAGACTTGCCTCTTTATTTACTGCTAATCTGGAAAGAAGAAAGGCAACGCGGTTATATATTTGAAAAGAAAAAGGATAGAAGGGATGTGCTGGTGATGATAACATCTGGTAAATAGCACTGCATGGAAAAGAAGAATAGATATATGAAGACCTCAAAAATTAAGAGAAAAAATGACGTACAAGAGAAAAGAGATATATTATGAGGAAAACATCAATTCTGCTCTTTTTTATATATAAACTTTTTTTTTAATGCATTTTAGAGACAATTTATGGACAACTATAGGTGCTGTTGGCTACTAAAAAGATGTCCTGTAATTGTGAAACTGTGAGTACTGGTCTTAAGGGCTGGTACTCATAAAGTTTTATTTATAACTAGAAAACCCCATCAGAATCCCAGAAATGTTTGCTTCCCAGATGTTTTCAACCATAGTTCAGCTTTACTGAAAGCAAAATATGCTTGCAAGAAGACTGAGAAACCCAGCAAACAAGAATGTACAGCTCACTAGATGACACACCAATCATGACTGTTGTTAAAAAAAACTGTACTTACAAATATGAGTAGTCATTTAAAAGCAGTTAGCCTAACTCTGTATTTTCCAAACATCTCTCAGCAGCAAATGTTTCATTCTCTATTATAATTCTTAGTCTGCTTTATTATCCAAAGACAAGATCATATAATTAAATTATCTGTGACTTTGCAACTAATTTTCATATTTTAAAAAAACATATGGTATCTTTCATGGGACATTTAATCTGTTCATTTATTAAAAAC
>JAVCKT010026490.1:3537-15861 GCA_032273925.1 Rhynchotus rufescens | reverse complement strand
GCCTGCACGCCGTGTTCCAGGCGGCCGAGCTGCCCGAGACGCACCGGCTGCTGCGCCAGACCTGCCGCCACTTCGCCGAGCGCGAGCTGGCGCCCGCGGCCGCGCAGCTCGACAGGGAGCACCGCTTCCCGGCCGCGCAGGTGAGCGGGGCCGCCGCGCCGGGGAAAGCGGCTCCCGGGCCGCTCCCGGCTCCCGGCTCGGCGCTGCCTGCGCGCCGCGGGGTTTGCACGTGGACGAGCAGGGGAAAATTCAGGTTTTTGCACGTAAAGGAGCAGTTCTGAGGGCCCGTACAGGAAACAAAGCACTCCTTGAATATAATCCCCGCTGCTCCTGTTAAAGCAGACAGAAGCCTGTGAAAAGAAAACCCATTTCTGCAACACCAAGAGTTTGGGATAAATTAATATATCTTAAATACAAAAAAAACAGCTAAAAGCTGTTTTATATCGTAATCTGAATTGCCAGGTTCCTAGGTAGACACTAGCAGGAGCCTCGGTCTGAGAGGCCGGGTGTAGCTGTCAGTAACTTCCAGGACAAGCAGGACCTGCCTTTTTGGGGGTTAAACCCCAGCCTCTTGCAGCCTGTTCCGTGGGTAATTCACTCTGTGAAATTCTCTCCTTGTGCAGCCCTAGGCTGAAGCCCGGCACGCTGGAAGGTAACGTAGCCCCGGTTTCTATCAGCTATTTCCCACTGAGAGCTCCCCCCAAGCGAGTGGCCGAGGGCAGAGCTCGGCGGGCGGCCGAGGCACCGGGGGCAAGGCTGAAACCCCCCGTTTTGGGCTGAAAAGGCCCCCATGGTCCAGGCAGCAAAGGGACTAAGCAGGAGCCCCATCCTCGTCTGCAGCACCCGCGTGCAGCTGGTTCGGGGTGCGGGGTCCCCCTTGGTCACACGCTGTCCCGCCGTGCGCGTCGCCTCCGCCCGTGTCGGGGTGTTTGTGGGGGTGTTTTTGCCGGGGTGCCAGTGCTGCCCGGAGGTTTCTCTGCCCGCAGGTGAAGAAGATGGGGGAGCTGGGGCTGCTGGCCATGGACGTGCCGGAGCGGTACAGCGGGGCCGGCCTCGACTACCTGGCCTATTCGCTCGCCGTGGAGGAGATCAGCAGGGGCTGCGCCTCCACCGGCGTCATCATGAGCGTCAACAACGTGAGTGGCCCCCCGGGGCGGTTGTGCCAGCGGAGAGGGGAGAACCGGAGAGCTGGGCCCTGTTGTTGGCGAGCGCGGTGGGTTTGGGAGCGCGGCGGGGCGGTTCCTGAGCTCCGTGTAGCCGCCTGATGCCTCTAACACAGCTCTCAATTTTTGAAGTCTCTCTACTTAGGGCCGATACTCAAGTTTGGTTCTGAAGAACAGAAGCAGAAGTGGATTACGCCCTTCACCAGCGGGGAGAAAATCGGGTGTTTTGCCCTTAGTGAACCAGGTGATGTGACTGTTATCATTCCTGTGGCAAAGCAAGCAGGGTACCATCTTCCCCTAACCAAAATTAGGATGGACTTAAGGTCTGTCGAACAATAACAGCCTGCAGAAGGGTAATTTAGAGCTATTCAATTTAAATAAAGGCTTGGCACGCCAGGCACTAACTGCCACACTGTTAACCTGGTGCCCTGCCCAGGAAACGGCAGCGACGCGGGCGCTGCCTCCACCGTGGCCCGCCTGGACGGCGACGAGTGGGTTCTGAACGGCACCAAGGCCTGGATCACCAACGCCTGGGACGCCGCTGCCGCCGTCGTGTTCGCCACGACCGACAAAGCCCTGAAGCACAAGGTGCCGGCCGGGAAACAGCCCTGGGAGCAGAGGGGTTGGGAGGGAGAGGCCCTTTGTGGAGGCCGCGGGGACGGGCGGTGCTGGGCAGGCATCGAGGCAGGGGGACTAAAGCACCAGGACTTTGTTCTGTCGCTGAACGCTCCCCTGGGTACCTGAATGTGCAAGTCCCGTGGAAAACATTTGATGCGGAGGAGGAGGAGGAGGAGCAGATCTGCAGCACTGCGGGGTCCTGAGCTCTCGTCTTCACAGGGCATCAGCGCCTTCCTGGTGCCCATGCCGACCGCCGGCCTCTCGCTGGGCAAGAAGGAGGACAAGCTGGGGATCCGGGCGTCCTCCACCGCCAACCTCATCTTCGAGGAGTGCCGCATCCCCAGGGACAACCTGCTGGGGCAGCCGGGCATGGGCTTCAAGATCGCCATGGTGAGACGGGCACGGGGCTGCCAGGCCCGGCTTTGCTGCTCTGCCTTGGCAAAGCCATGCCCAGGCTTAATGCTCGCTGGGCCAAGGCTAAGCCAGCTGGGCTGTGGCACAGGGCAGCCGACCTTTGGCACGCGGGAGAAATCAGTGATAGGGCTGGATAAATCCTTGGTTTATCATAAACCATCAGCTGCACTTTCCTCGGGGAGGCTCTGTAGGTGTCAGGTGAGGGAGTGTCGGTGCAGCAGACGCCCTAGGCTGGGAGAGCGGTTGTCTTTACACTAGTCTTAACATTTTCCTCCTCTTTTTACAATCAAATGCTCTCTGTAACCCCTTGTTGACTTGTAAGAATAGGAAAAAGGAAGAATGCTGCATTTTTTCCCCCGGAATCTTTTGGCAGAGGGACATTGTCCTGAATGCGCAGCCAGAGATGGATGAATTCTGAGCCACACGTGGCTTGTGAGGAGGACTGGGGCAGCTGCGGAGCAGCAGGTTCCCTGCCGTGAGGCGCTCCTGCCTGGAAATGTTCCTCCTTTCCCTGTAAGGGCAAAACACCAGCTGTTGGACCGACTTTTTTTAAAAAGCCTGAGCTCCCTGGAGAGCAGAACCCATCCTATTATGTCCCAAAATGAGGGAACTCTCCAGTCACCAGACATTTTTAAGGCTATCAGGGCAAGCCCAATCCCTCCTTTCCTCAGGCAGTGCACACGGTCAGGCTGTTGGGCAGTTAAAAGATTAATGCCAGGTGTTTGGAGTCTGAGTTTTGGTCCTCCCACTTCACTAGTCACTTTGGAAGTGCTTGTTTAAGTGTGTGTGTATCAGAAAAGGGGTTAGAAAGGAAAGAACAGCTTTCGTGTGTTGGTTTGCAGTTAAGTGAAGTGCACAGCGAGCCGGAGGAGCTCACTGAAGGGCTCTCGTCAGCCCTGACCAGAGCAGCCGCTCCCAGGTTTGCGCTGTGTCTGGATATGTTTTGCTGAAGACTGATTTAAATCCTCTCTTTTTCTTTTTTTAGCAAACCCTGGATGGGGGCAGGATCGGGATCGCCTCCCAGGCTCTGGGAATAGCCCAGGCAGCGCTGGATTGCGCCGTGGAATACGCCGAGAAGAGAATGGCCTTTGGGTCGCCCATCACGAAGCTGCAGGCGGTTCAGGTGGGGCAGCCCCAGCTGCTGGAGCTGGTGATGGGTCGGTCCGGCCGGGGTGGCTGCAGGGCACGGTGCAGGGCGCTGTGCAGGGCGCTGTGCAGGGGCTGCAGGGCAGGGTGCAGGGCGCTGTGCAGGGGCCGTTGCAGCCACCGCAGCGGCGCCCGCGGGTTTTTGCAGTTCAAGCTGGCCGATATGGCTGTGGCGCTGGAGGGCGCCCGCCTGCTCACCTGGAGGGCCGCGATGCTGAAGGACAACGGGAAGCCCTTCACCAAGGTGCGTGCAGCCGAATCCTCATCAAGTAGTGCAGCGTTTTACTGCAGTCAGCTCTCAGCAGCCAGGAGGGCTGTGTTTAGCCTTCTCGGAGGCCTTTTGACCCATTTTGTTGCCTGCCTTGCCAGGCTGCAGGGTCTGTGTTTATCTTGGGTCAGGGGTGGCCTCCGAGAGCCAGAGCGCCCGGCCAGCAGCTGAGGCCACCCCGTGTCTAAGCCTCTCATGCAAGTGTCATGTTTGGTTTGGTGCTACCTCCATCCTCTGTGACTTTTTCCTTCTCCAAAGGAAGCTGCAATGGCCAAGCTGGCTGCATCAGAAGCTGCAACAGCCATTTCACATCAGGTAAGGGCCCAACGAGTCTCAGCTGTGAGTGGTGCTGAGCACAGGTGGAACCAGTTGGGTGGTGGGGTGTTGATCCCTGCTGGAATATTGGAGAGTTTCACACGTATCAGGCAGGGATTAGCGCCTTCCAAGTAGGATGGGTCTTGTGGGAATTCCTTGACATGCCCCCCACCCACCCACTCTCTCTCACACACACACACACACACACACACACACACACACTTCATTTGTGATTTTCCAGGCCATCCAGATCCTGGGCGGGATGGGCTACGTGACGGAGATGCCGGCGGAGCGGCACTACCGCGACGCCCGGATCACCGAGATCTACGAGGGCACCAGCGAGATCCAGCGGCTGGTGATCGCGGGGCAGCTGCTCAAGGGCTACCGCAGCTGAGGGCGCCGAGCGCCTTGGGCCCGCGGCGGCACCGGAGCGGAGCCTTCCTCCCCCGTCACCCTCCTCTTCACCGTGCCCGGCCTTTGGACCCTTCGGTGCAGGGACACCCATGGGGAGAGCGGGGACACTGCTGGCTCTAGGAGGGGTGCCGGCCTTTTCCTAAGGGGGAAGAGCCCTTTGGAGCTGGCGGAGGCACCGGGGTGTTGCTGCTGCATGAAGTCAGGCGCTCTCTCCATCAGTGGATGGTTCTTGTTTGTAGGGATTTGTCCCACCTTGCTCTGCCATAACCAGTGCCTAAATCCGAGCAGAGGGGGCAGGAGGACAAACCCCCTGTCCCGCTGCCTCTTGGGCAGGGGCGGGAGCTGCTGCCGGTCACCAGCTCCTTGCTGGGCCCGGGCGGCACCGGGACCGGTGTTGCTGCTCACCCAAGGGGGACGGTGACGGCGCCTCCGCGGCAGTGAGCGCAGGGACACGGGGTGCTCCGGAAAGAGCACAGAGAAGGATGGGTCATGTTTACTGTTAATATCAAATAATAAGGAAATGAAGTGACAAAAGAATAAGCTTGTTCTGTGCTGGGTTTTAACTTCAGACCAAATAAGCAGGGTAGTGCACTTAACCATGGCTATATGAGCAAGAGAGTTAAGATTTATGATTAAGAAAAAGCTACATGACCAGTTGCCTCAATATGTTACCGTCCTCCTGCTGCGCAGCTGCAGCGAGGGTTGGGACAACATCCCTGGCACCTGGGAGGTCTTAGGCCACCTCTGAGGGCACCAAAGTTGCTGCAAGAGGGTCCAGCTTTTATAGAAGCAAATCAGCAAAACCTGCGGTTTCTTTGTGAGCAGTAACATCTGGACTGTCCTGCTTTCCTTATCATGCAGGTCTGGGGCCTGGCCGGAGCCCTGGCTTTGGAGGGGAGGGTTCCCTTCCAAGTCAAAACTACCTATACGAGGGCCTACAATCTACGGGTTTAGGAGCCTCCGTGCCGGTCGGCAGGGGCAGGTCCGTGTTCTCCTGCAGCGGCAGAGCCCTGTTGAGCTGTGTCACCCCTGACTCGCGCCGGTCCAGCTCGGGACGCAGAGCGGAGCTCACGGGCTGCGCTCGCGCTCGGTGGCAGCGCAGAGCAAAGAGCGGCGGATTGCCTTTTATCTCAGCCACCAAGGAGCAGCAGCTCGGGCTCACCTGTGAAAGAAAGCTCGGCTTTTCTCTTAGAGAAGCAAAAATAAAGGGCAGGAAAACCCACATATGTAGCGCAGGAACCCGCCTCAAAGCAGCTGCTGTGAAACCAACCACCATCAAAGAAAAGACGGTGACTGATGTGGCAGTAACAGCCTTTAATCTCTGCCTGCTTTGGAAAAAAAGTAGGAAATGAGGAGGTGATACAGAAAAAAAAACCACCAGGAAGTGTTAACATTAGCACACAGCCTCAATTAGTGGTTTTTTTTTTGTTTGTTTGTTTGTTTTTTTTGGCTAGGAGCAAACATGCAGAACATCAAGAGCACAGGAGGAGGCTCTAAATGCAGAGCTGGAGACTCCAGCCCACCCTCGTATCCAAACAGGTCACACTAGAGTCAATGGTGATGTTCCTGCAGCGTCATTTAGTTGTATTTGCACCGAGTGAAAATAGCAAATTAGCTGCATTGCACACAAGAAAATGGCTAAGCAAATAAATCCTGCATTTAAAGGCCCATCAGTGCTCGCTTTAAACGTGCTCTCACTGATTGCCCTGCAGCTGCATGCGGGTCTCCCCGCGGGGCGCTCGCGGCGCAGGAGGCCGGGTTCCTCCTCGGCGGGAGCTGCCGCGGTCGCTCCGGGCACCGGCGCCGCTGCGGAGACGCTGGAGTGCGAGGGCCGCCCGGCCCCATGGGCTGACCGGGGAGCCACGGGCGGGCGCCGGCGGCTGCGGCTCCCGGCACATGGTCACGGCGCCCGCAGCGGGAGCCGGTCCCTCCCCACGCGCCGATGCCTTGCAGAGCCCCAGTGCCCAACACGGGGCAGCGGCGGCCGCTTCCTCCACCCCGGCTGCCACCCCCGGGAGCCGGCAGTGCAGGAGCCGGCCCAGGCACAACGTGATGAACAATCACGTTAAGGCGCGAGCCCAGGCCCAGTCTAAGCTGCTCCCTTCTGTCCTCATCGCTCCACCAGCGGCTCCTGGTACCTTCCTTGCAGCCGCAGGGCCCAGCCGGGGAGCAGCCCCTGTCAGAGCAAGGCACTAGGGCCGCCCTCCGGCCCGCTGCCGCTTAGAGAGAAAAGGGCCCCACGTTAGCGCCTCTGGCTGCTCCGCAGGGTTGTTGCAGAGGAGAAACTGCTAACGAGACAAAACAGGAAGGGGTTTTGCAGCGCTAAATGGAGCTCTGCTGAGGGCCGCCCCAGCGCGAGGCAGGGCCAGGCCCGGTGCTCACATGTGGCTCTGGCTGAGGCTGGGGCTTGATGTGAACAGAGCCAGTATCCCCAAGGGGCGGGAAGTGACACAGGGACAGACCTCGGAGCAGGACAAGGGGCCGGGACAGCCACAGAGCCAACGCAGACCCAGGATTGAAGCGTGGGCAGCCCAGGGGAGGTGACAGGGCCTGGGCTCCTTCCTCAGGCCATGGTCACAGCCCAGGGGCAGGGGTGCCGTTTCCCCACACTAATTCCCTCCATTCCATCTGTTTCCCTACATATCAGGTGAAACTCGGTCTCTCCAGCCTGGCTCCCAGCAGCCAGAGCCGGGGGCAGAGCCGCTCGGTCAAGTCCCGGAGAGCAGGACGTCCCCGCGGCTCCGCGTCCGCCGCTGGAGCAACAGGCCAAAACCTGCAGAAGTGACAACAAACAGAGTCAAGGTCAGGAAACACAGGCCGTGCTACAGCATGGAAGAAAACATAGGTAGAAAATTAAATTCAAACTAAGGTTGGTTTATTTTGTACAAGAAGGAACCAACCTGGGAGTCCCGGCAGCTGTGTCCATGGCTGCGCCAGCCCCGGGTCCAGGTCCGGGTCCGGTCACCGTCCCGGGCTGCGGCACCTCGCGTGGGACCCCTGCAAACAGCAGAGTCCCAGTTAAAACAAGTCGCCCGTAACTGTGACGGTCCCCGAGGAGGAGCAGTCGCAGGCACCTGCAGGGAGAAACACTGGAAGGGAAGACCGGAGCAGCAAAGTCCTTAAAAGAACCACCCTCCAAGCACCCAGGCCACCCGCACCCGTGTGGGCCCTCGGGCTCCCTGCCGGGTTCCTGGGTCCCATCCAGGGATGGGCGCAGAGGAGCTGCCGGGCGCGGGACAGGGAGCCGCTGTCCCGGTGCTCCCAGAGCCGCTTCCCGGCCGGACACCCCCCGGCCCCTCCTTACCTGCCCCGGGAGCGCGGCCGGTCCCGACGCCCCGTCCCGCCGGTGGCGGCGGCTCCCGCGGCCGCGGCGCTCGCAGAGCCCCCCGGGGCTCAGAAACTGCTGCCTTCCGCTCAATAAAACAACAGCGCTGCAACTGCTTGGGGTGTTTTTTAAAAAAATCCACATTTTAACAGACTCTCAGGTACAACAAAGCAGCCAACACACAAACTCGACCAGGCACAACAGTAAAGGACAATTTTCTTTTTCTTTTCTCTTTTTTTTTCTCTTTTTTTTCTGTTTTTTTTTTTCCTTTTTTTTTTTTTTTTAAGGGGCAGGGGCATGGAAAAATACAGCACACTAACGAAACAAAAATGCAAAAAAATACAAAAAAATAGAAAATAGAAAAAAATGTATTTACAAGTGATACATTACTATGATCAGAAGCACAAAGACACTTGCTGCTATAATACATGCACCGGGTCAGGAAGGAACTACTAAAAACCTGCAAGGGAGCTTTTTTTTGGGGAGGGGAAAAAAGAAAAAAATAGAACCAAAGAAGGACATTCCCCTTCCCTCCCCCCGCAAATAAACAGGGTTGGATTTTGACTTTTTTCTTCCATAGTTTGCTACATTGCTCAAAATCAAACGGCCCCTCAGGTCAATGGGTACAATGGGTACAAAGACTACACGGGGTCTGAAACCGCAGGTTGTTTCGGGATGGGGAGGAAAGAAAACAGCAGCTCATTGTAGATTCATATACAAGAAAGCCCGAGTAAACTGCTCTACATGCTAAAAATTACAGCAAGCCCCTGTCTGCTACATAGCATGATCTTAGCAGGTTTTCCTTTTTTATTTATTCATATATATATCTATATGTGTGTATATATATATGTATAAAAATCGTGCCCTTTTTCACTGCAACATGACATCTGGGTGGCAATGTAACTTGTTACAACAAAGTTTTTTTTCTTTTTTATATGTATACTGCAAGAAGTCACTCCATGTCTGTGGATTTAATAAGTAACCTCACACCACAGGAAATATTTAATAAATCAAAACAAAAAAAAAAAAAAAAAAAAAAATTGTGACAGATGAGATTCTGTCTCAGTTCTTTTCGAAACCGAAGTCCAACAGGAAACTGGTCCCAATGCACAGGAGGGGTTCTCTGAAGAGGCTTCAGTTGGCTTAATTGTTTTCTCTTTTAGTGTTCACAAATGTCTGAACGACCTCACGCCGTTCTCAGTTTCGAGTCTGTCTCCTCCCCTCTCACCCAGGTCACAGCCTGGTGCTAATCCGGTGGAGGGAGGAAAAGAGGAAAGTGGCTGCAGTTGCACAAAGGGTCCCCAATTCCACATCTGCGTGGAGAAAAGGAATCACACAGAGCTCCAAGATCTTCAGCTTCTGCTTTTTCGGGTTTTTTTTTTTCGTTTGTTTTCTTCCTCCTTTTTCTCCTTTTAACACCAAGTCCATTGCTACAAGTCCCATAACTGGTACCTTCTCGAGTACCAGCCAGTCCAGCTCTAGGAGACGACGAAGCCACATGTTAAAGTGAAAAGGACCAAGGCAGAAGTTCAGGTCACTTTCCATTTGTTCCATCATACTTCCAGGAAACGGGAGCTGCTGGACTTAGAGTGGAAAGGCTCAGACCACATGCGGCGCAGATCCCCCTAGACAGCAGGAAGAACATTCACTCAGAAACTCTCAAATCAGATTAAGAAATACCTCTAGGAACAAGCTGGTTATAAAATAAATCCCTTCCGCACTAGCTCAAAGCATCTTATCTTTAGGCAGATCTACCTAAAATGGATTTCTGCTCGCAAGGGAATAGCTGCTCTTGAGAGCAAACCTGTGCTTTGCTGCTCTGCAGAGGGCGGGATGGGGCTGCACGAGCAGCCTTGAACCCAGGAAAGCTGCATTTTAAAAATTCAGCCCATAACACGTCACTGGAGAGAGGCAAACGAGGACCTGCCTCTCCTCTAGCTTGTCTCCCTTTTTGCACGCCTTCTTTGTGACCAAGGGCAAGGAGAAATTCTCTTAATTAAAACAGCATTTAACACCTTGGAACTTGTTTCACAGAATCACAGAATCTTTAAGGTTGGAAGGGACCTCTAGAGATCATCTAGTCCAAATCTAGTCCAAATCTAGTTGATTTCCACTCACGAGCCAGGAACTCTCTGGGTTCCTGAGTCCTCCAAAGGGAGGATTCCCCTGGGCTTGGTCACCCAAAGTTCCACCTCCATGAGAGGAAGAACCTCTTCCTTGTGAGGGTGCCAGAGCCTGGAACAGGCAGCCCAGGGAGCCTGTGGAGTCTCCTGCTCCGGAGACCTTCCCAACCCGTCTGGATGCGACTGGGTGCCCTGTGCTCTGGGTGTCCCTGCTGGAGCAGGGACTTGGACTAGATGATCCCTAGAGGTCCCTTCCAACCTCAACCATTCTGGGATTCTGGGAAAGAAAAAGCATTCCTGCTGGGAACAGACGGAGCCATCTCACCTTTAAATAGGCCATAGTGAGGAGCGGCAATAAAGTAAATGGTACCAAATAGAGGAGGGCAGGCTGGGCTGCCCGGTGGATACGAGAAGCTACTGTTGCCGTTAATAGACCTGTAAGAGGAAAAAGAAAGAGCATAAATATCCTACAGTAGCATTTGAATGTTCTCCTTCTCTGGGGCAAAGTGGTTCCCTTTCCTGTCATTTTGAGAGATGGGTTATGAAGTTCCTCATCTGTGCTTCACTTCCCTGAATAAACATAAAACAAAACCAAAAGTGAACAAATGTTCTGCTTCAATATTAAGCTGCCCTCAGGAAGTCATGGCAGGTCTTGGTCTCAAAGATGAAGCGGTAGCTGAAGCAGACAGAGGGGTAGGAGATGAGCAGGACACCCCACATGGGCTGCTTGACTTCAGCTCCAGGGCTCACGTCCCAAGGCCACCAGTCTGAGGTCCAAAGGGAAGGTGAGGACAAAGGCCATGATGGGGGAAAGACTGCGACAAAAGGGTCTTTCCTCTTCATCCTCAGGAGAACCGGAGTCGTTCAGGATATGCACACACATATCCCGACCTCAGGGGAAAAATACCTGTTATGTAACGAGGAGGAGGATGCCTCCATCATCATACCACAAAGAGCACAGCAGTTGTGCCTATTTACAATTCCCTGCATGTACCACAAATGCCACAGGATCCTAAAGCTTCAGTATTGGGATACAAATATGCAGGAATGACCTAGATGCGTTCTTTACAGTGCTGACCATCTAGGAATTCCCACAAAAACGTGCTAGTAAAAATGCATAAATAAATAAATCCTTAGGAGAAAATCTATAGAAAGGGGTTTCTCCCCTAGACCATGCCAATAAAAGCAAAAGGGAGCGGGGAGTTAAAAAAAATGGAATATAACCAAAGTCTTAAATCTCTTATCTACTGGTTCCATCACCTTTTAAGCCCACGGGGCGGCTTTCCCTAAACCAATTCCTCACCTACGAAGTATCCAATAAGGGTGCAGTGGAAGTAGGAGACCTTCTGCATGCGGCCGGAGATGTTGGCGGGCCCCGGGGCGCCGCAGGCGTCGCCGCTGGCCTGTTTCTTGTAGTTGTCGTAGCGCAGCACGAAGCAGAGCAGCAGCCCCGGCATCACGATGTCGCCGATGCCCAGCATGGAGAAGTGGCTGCCTGTGGAACTGGACAGCAGCTGAAATTGGGTCTGTGCCCGAGGCGCCGGACAAGCTCGGCGATCCCCCCCTGTTGTTTTCCTGGCTTCGTTTTGCACGTGGTTCTATGGACAAACTTGCACGTGGAAGCTGCAGCCACCAGCCTCGGTGAGCTCATCACTAACCCCCTTGGCTTTAAATATGCCCATTTTGGCAGCAATAATACATTGCTCCAAACCAGGCCCACAGTTATCAAGTGACTGGATTAATATTAAGACTGCGCCCTTGTTTCAATTCACAAAGACCTCTAATACCAGACAATAAATTGATTCATTGACTATTTAGATCTTTGGCATCATTTAGGCAAAGCATCAAGAAAACAATACTTTCATCAGCTTCTTTAATCAAAGTCATTTGCTAAATAAATCAAGAACTAAAATTAACCATTATCTAAACCTCAAGATCATATTCATGAAAATGAAGGCAAGTTATCACAAAGTCACAAAATGAACATTTTTTTTTTTTTTTTATATTAGAGCAGACAATCAATCCTAATGTCTGTATTTTCAACATTCCAACATCTAAAGAAAGCAAGCAAAGTAATGAAAGGCAAGTTAATGTGTTTATAACTTCTGAAGCACTCGGTCTTTATTTCTGGATCAGGCCACTCCTAGCAGTTCAGAATCAGAAACACTAAGAAAACTAAGAAAATTATTGCAGTAAATAATCTCCCTCCGCCACAGGCCTTACCCATTACTTAGTCTTCACTGCTCAGATCAGTGACCAACTCCCCATTTGCTTCCTATCACGTAGCAATCCGGGTTATTCAAATGCTCTACTAAACCTCAGCTCCTTTTGCTTTTAAGCTGTAGGTCACAGATCCTGCACGGGCAGCATTAGAGCTGTGCAACCCACATGTGTGTGTAGAGAATCACGTCCAGCTCTCAACAGCGCATCTTTTAACCTGCCTGCTAACATTTTGCATGCTAGGAGACAGCAAATGCAAACGTGCCCTGTGACTACTGCTCATTATTATATATATATGTTATCACATTATCATATATA
>JAVCKT010026489.1:31848-56690 GCA_032273925.1 Rhynchotus rufescens | reverse complement strand
TAGTAAGCATTTCCTAAGGTTATTTCTCTGTGAATAGTTGTAGTTGTGGTGGTAGAACATGAAAATGGAGGATTCACGAATGAGGATGAGATGAGAGGTCCTCTCCATGACAAATGGCTCCACACAGAAGTCCCCGTAATGGATCAGGAAGCCAGGGTCTCTGCTAATGCACTAGGGCCTAGTGCTTTACACACAGTCTGTTTTAAGCCTTGTGTGTTCAATTTTTCTTCAGGGACTATGGAAGAGCCAAAAGGAGAGATCTGGTGTAATTCACCCTGCAGGAAACTGAAAACATTAGTGTGAATCTGCCCATCCAGTAGCCAGAGATTTACTGAGGAGGGCTGGATGTGTTAGAGAAGGCCTGCTTAAGAGTAAAGGATATATTATAACATAAATAGAGAGAAAATCTAGGATCAATCAGGTTCAAAATGGAAATCAAATCCGATCTTCTAATACTGGTGTCATAGTTAATAAATTCTGACTATTCAGAGATGGTCTGGAGAAAAGATGATTTTTGGCCTTACCAAGCATGTAGACTTTGGTAGAATGGACAAAATCACCTGGACTCCCTCTGTAAATATCAGAGAGAGATATAAACTGACTGAGGAAAAAATCAGCCCCTGTGAGATCTGAATCCTTTGGAGAGTCCTGTCAGCAGCAGCCCAGGGCAAACAAATTTCCAAGTTATCTGCCCTAATGAGGTGCCCAGCGAGGAATCATTGAATTATCGTGTCCCAGAGCTGGTCCTTGGAAGGGATGAATTTGGATCCTTGCTCTTCTACCTCTCCACAGGCAGTATAGGGGCTGGCTGGGGTGGCAAAGGATGGCTCCCTCCTAGGGAGAGGGAAAAGAAAAGCTAAAGCAATGCACAGGACGAGGAGACTTAGCAGGCTGCTGAAGGAACCCTGGTTTCAGCTTCTCATGCTAAGAAGCAATTGAAATATTAAAGGTAATAAAACATGATTTAGTTCACGCTGTGAACTTCAGTTATTTACTTCAGTTCACGCTTTGCATTTTATCTGCTGGGCCTCCGACTGTCTACGTTGATAAATCACCATGTTCCAACTACGGAAGGGAGGGATGAACTCTTTATTTCATAACTATTCAATTATGAAAGTAGGGGAGGAGGGAGGAACACATGAATCAATATCTTTTTTTTTTCCACAGTTACCAATATCTCTAATGTCATCCTCATTTTACCCTTTCTCAGGCCAAAACCCTTATTCTCAGTTTAAAGACAGGAATAGTGACTTGTCCAAGGTGCCAGGGATAAAAATGACTCTCTGACCGTGGTTGATTTCTTCTCCTATGCAAATCATTCAGTAGGGTGAATCTTTTCTGAGAGGCTCTGGATTGACACTGAAGAAGGGAAATCATCTCTGTTCCCTACTGATGCTCAAGGATCCATCATAAAATAACATCATGCCATGATTAAGAAACAGCTCCATTCATTTTGGGGAACCTCCACTCCCAAATCCTTTCTGCACAGAACCTTACGTTGTGCTCGAAACTGGTACCAATAGAGATGGTAAATAGAGAGATGGGGCTGCTGCTCAGAGAGAAGCAGCTTTAGAGGCCTACCTTTGAAATCACAAACAGTGACACGAACTGACAGAGGCCCTGAAATTTAAAGGGAAGATTGAAAGTGACTTTCTTTCTTTTTCCTGGATTTCTGTCCCTTTGTTACCCTCCACAAAGGACAAAATGT
Source organism: Rhynchotus rufescens (assembly GCA_032273925.1). Classification (NCBI taxonomy): domain Eukaryota; kingdom Metazoa; phylum Chordata; class Aves; order Tinamiformes; family Tinamidae; genus Rhynchotus; species Rhynchotus rufescens. The sequence continues at coordinate 54,982 of JAVCKT010026489.1, read as the reverse complement.
CAGTCAAAACTTGGGCTCTGCAGAGCTTTGTCACTTTATCTCTATTTTAAATGTTATTTGAATGTTAGCTCTTTGCATTTGCTTTCCTTTATTTAATAAAAAAGGTAAACCAATCATGATAGGCATAAAACTGTCATGAGAAGGTCATAAAACGCATACTGCTTACTTAAAGAAATGGACATCCTCCATTCTATCTGTTAAACAAATACTAAAGGGAGTTTCTCTCTCTTGCTGCAGTTTATACATTTTTAAGTGTACTTAAAGCTCATATAAAGTGCCAGATTGACAACTCTGCTTGTTGCCAGAATAGTGACAGCATAGATTGTAGGCAGGGTGAGACACCGTCATGCTAATACGTTTCAAGTCTGTTCTGGACCAGACTGGGATGAAAGAAAATATGTAGAAGCTCAGATCTAGTGTGTGGCCCATGTAATCTTTTGTCTCGTTAGTCTAGCAAAGGTGTCAGTTGTACATGCCAGATTAAAGAAAAACTGCATTAAAGTAATTACTAAGCAGAGACCTGCCCCAATTTTGCAAAGACAATTGTTTCAGTCTGGTTGGTGGCAATAATTTCAGTCATAATTTCTGGATGTGCAAATTGAAGCACCTTAGAGAGCTAATTTTCAGAAAATATGGAGCACTTCCTTGGTGAAAATTGTGCTTCCTTAGCAGCATTTCTCATCCTCAAAATCTAAATTATACTTCTAAATATCTGTCTTATGTACAGCAGAACAGGACAAAGCTTGGGACAAGCAGGAAATAACTTGGTAAACTGCCTTTAGAATTTGCCCAACATTCATTGCAAAGAAAAGAAATCTCTAGACTCACACGTTGCTAGAAAGTCATTTCAAACAGAAGCAACTACTTTTGAACTGATATTCCCAGCTTCTGAATCAATAGATAGCTTGTGTTTTTTCCCTACTGTCAAACTGGGAGAGACTAAAAGCTGTCCTGAGCTTCATTAGATCTCCACAAAAATTGCTCTCAGGGTAGAAATGGCAGTTTCTCTCCAGGTGGCTGGTGTAGGCTCATCCGTGATTTCACATTTAGGTGAAGTAACTTGCTCTTATTTGTGCTAGAGACTTGTGGCAGAACCACTGAAACAAAAGCTCTATTTATCATAACTCATAGGCAAGTGTTCAATTTCTGCATAAAACAGTTTTCTCAAAATGCTTAAGAGGTCCCCTCATGAACAGCAAGCATGATTCCCTGCCTTTTTGAGTGACCACACCTCTTTTCAGAAACTGGTCTCAAGCCATTTTCAACCCACTTGCTTAATTCTATTCTCGTCTGCCGCTAGCCAGCTGTTTTTCTATCAGAAATGTTCTCTTGCTTACCCTGAGAAATGAGATTTTTCTGAGCTCGAAGATCTTTATTACAAAATCTCTCTGATTCATTTTTGGCCTTTTCTTTTGCACACTGCTCTTATTCCTGCTATTCCTAAGATGACCCTGCTGAGAAGCACTCTGGAGTGGAACGTAAGGCATGAGATGTTTCTGTCCTGGTGAATAGCATCTTTGTCATGGAAAGAGTTAGGAAAGCTTGAGTGCATGAGTGAACAATGAAAAGCAATCCATTGCCACTTCCATTTTGCAGTGGAGTGGTAAACAAAAGACTAATCGCCAAGAAACTGTGAGAGTTAGAGATCCCACCAAGTTGCCCATCTTACTGTCCTTGTTGCTCTTTGGGAAGAGCAGAGTTTTGGTGCCTTTCCTGGCACATATGTGGACAATTCCGGTTCAAATGTTGTGTTTGTACCCACTAGACCCGTAGCCAAATTCCAGTGAAGCCAAGGAAATGCTTGGCTGAGTAGAAAGGTTGTTCAGAGTTTGACTCATGGTGAAAATGAACCTCCCTGAACCTGGAGGCCGTAGCCAGGATTGTGAAATCATTGAGTGCCTGCAGATCTGTGCTCTTCCATGAATAACAGCTTTGATCACTTTGACTTTTGGAATTCATCTTTTTTGTCCTTGTAATTCTGCAACAACATCTTGGGGGAATTTATCTTAATTCACAATGTACTCATGTTTCCCATCATCATAATCTAAATTTAGGCAAAGCTACAATCCACTTACTCTCTCTACTGAAAGAGAGGCTGAGAGGGAGCTTTTACTATTTGCATGAGCTAATGGAGATACATCTCCTAATTCCCTCTTTGCCTCACAGATTTGAAGCTGCTGCTTCCTTGCTGTTAAAGCTGGTAACTGATAATAAAGGTAGCAATTATTTTTATATCGTGTGATGCCCAATACACAGGCTATGCAGGAACCTCATTACTAAACACCATTCAATATGTATTCATGTATGTAAATTCTACTGGTTGAAATCTTGACACATTCACGGCATCACATATTTCATTCACTTTATCCTCTGTAATTGTTCCCAACTGCTCAACAGCTCTGAACGATGAGTCCCATCGAGAGCAGGAGGTACAATAAGTGTAGTGGCTGTTGCTTCATAAATAATCTCAGGAGCTCGAGGACTGCAAACAACCTTATTTCATTTGAGCTTGGAGCGAAGGGACCACTGCTGAAAAGCTGTTCGATGCGTTTAACTCTTGCACTTAGTGTTTATGCCACAGTTTTGTTACTCTCCCTTCTTGAGGGCAAGCTAGATTGTGCAAAGGCATGTAGTGAATGTGAGATACAAGAGGCGTGCAAGCATCATCATCATAAACAATATATCTGATATTGTCACTCTGCTTTGGCATTTTTTGAGCATTTGTGATACAAAACCACATTGTGCAGCTGATAGGAGCTATCTAGCAAATTGTATGCATATCATATATTTTAGGAATGAAACTTTTAAAGGGCACATGCAAGAAAGGGGAGGGACTTAAGAACAATAAGTGGACATATATTATGGTTTTTATTTAAAACTTATTTCCTAATGAAATTTTTATCTCTGTCTGGAAACTGTTTTGGCATGATTCTAACTCCTAAGACCTAGTTAGTTTAGAACCTGAAAAGGAAGTTATGACGGAGCTCTTATTTTTTTATTAAAACTGTCCTCACATATTTTTGATGACCGTAGTAAACAGTAATTAAGCTTGAACTGCTTGGCATTTGTGTTGCAGAGATTGTAGTACTCTCTGTAGATTGGTGTACTGTAGAAGTCAAAGCCCCAGGAAATTGAGTTCTTATATGCTATTTGGGCAAAGTATTTGCTTACATCTTACATACACCAATGATGAATTTACCCACATGGCCCATACTGCTATACCTCAGGAATCTGCTAGCCTTTGAAAGCTTTGGTTAATTTATCAGAGTGGGACATCTGAGCACTAAGAAGACACAGAGTAGACCTTCTACATTCACATTAGGTGAATTTAGAAGATACTACTGAATACGTTGAAAGGCAAAATTGAGAGAAGAGTATTTTCATTAGAGCAGTCAACAGCAGCACAAGAAAGGAGGAAGATGAAATATACAAGTTTTTGTAACAAAACCACAAGTTGTTTGTTGCCTTAAGCATGACTTGAACATTGAATGGAAGCTCAAGGAAGAACGCCAGCACTGTTATCTCGATTTGTGGATGCGCATTGTTTTAAAGAGGCTTGCCACAAGCAAGCACAGAGTAGAAACTTGCAGTGGGGAACCAAAAAGTGAACGTCTGGAGTCCCAAGTCCAGACAAGTGAAAGGCAATCAGCAGGCTGGATCTCGCAAAAGGAAAATAAAGAGAGGATTTGCACTCCCACTTAAAAAGAAACAAAACCGATCTTGGCACAAAGCTGATCTTGGCCTTATAATTACTGTCTAAACCTTCAGAACTCTGTGGTAGTGATTCTTATCGTGAAAGGAGAGAGATGGCGCTGGGATCTGATGGAAATCAGTCTTGTCTTCCACGAACCTTTCCTCCAGATTTCTAAGCTTGCTTCCTACAGAGCAAATGACCATCACTGTGACCTTGGCATGGCCATGCCTGCTATAAGCAAGATAGACTCATTGGGCTATTGTGCATGATTATTTGACATTTGTTCATTTTTATTGTTTTCTTTGAACTAGGTGATGCTAGACTGAAAGCATATGTTGGCTGTTTGTATAAAGAAAATCATGTCCAACCAGTGCGTATAAATTACAGATGGTCTTGTTACTTCTCATTAGCGAGAACAAATTTGAGAGGATGTGGCTTGTGCTCACCCTGGCAAGGTTCTTGCATCATGTCTGTCTCTAGAGCAGGCTTCAGAGCTGAAGTTCTGTCTTTCTGCACTTCCATGATGTAACCTTGCCTATCCATGGAGTTCAGGCTGCGTCACAAGTTTAGCAGGGATTACTGTGAAAAACAGAGCATGTGAATGATTAAAGGGAGACTTGACCAGCTAGACTGCAAAGGCATTTGACAAAAGAGTCTAAGTCATTGTCACAGTAATTAATGGTGAAGAGCATTTTGGTACCCATGAATATTGTACTTAAGGAATTATATCAGCATGTTAAAAATGCATCATGAGAGGGCACATTTCATTTGACTTACATTCAAAAGGAGCAACTAATAATGCAAAGACATAAAATCATGTCAGTGGGGAAAATTGTCCTTTTTTTCTCTTCCTTTGTTATAAAATGAGACTCCTTCAGTTATCAGAGATCCCAAGAATGTGCCCAGTAGTTAAATTTAAGCTTATCAAGATTTCTGGTGTTGCCAACAGCTTACCAGGTGTCAGAGATGAACAAGTTCAACAACAAAAAATGAAAGTCTCAAAAAATTACGTGCTGCAACAATGCTATGAGGCCCATAGCCACACACATCTTTATGAAGTGTGTAGCTCTTGTCCTCCAACTCTTTCACCTCAAAAAAAGATGTAGGAGATCTACAAATATGTAAAATAAAAATGGTTAATAAGGTTACTTACAAATATAAAAAAGCTATAATACAGGAAAGCTAGATCTGTACTAGCAAATGAGAAGGTCTAGGGCCCTGAGGACAAGTAGCCTGGCATAGCTTTCCTTGTATAACTAAACACTCTTCCATCACAAAAGAGGCTGGTCTCATCCATGCTGCCTCTTTGCAGTCTTTGTCCTGATCTATCCTCGGCAAGATCTTCATTATTGGCGAATTCAAAGAACAAGCGGGGAAAAAAAAGTCAGAAATAGTTTTGCTCTACCTGAGCCTGCATTGGTCCTGATGCTAGATATCTTTCTTTCAGTCACACTTCTTTCAGTTCTATTAGTTTATAAATATACTATTTCTTGCCCTAAGTCATGCCACAGTTTTTCTAGGCATTTTTCAAGCCCTACCTTTAATTCATTTCTGAAGTGGCTGCAGTAGGTGGTGAAGTAATCCTTGTACTTAACAACCTTTGTACTGTATGTCTGCACACAATGTCCCTTGGGATCCAGCCCTGGTCCTGGATGTATACTAGACATGACTATTTTAGCTATCACTTTTCTATTCAAGCCATAGGATGCTGCTCTGCTATTCCTTTCATTTGATGTCATCACCTGTTCTATTCTTCTCCCAGCTTTTTGTTTTGTATTTGAGGAATGTTTCCTGATTCGAGACTGAATAGAGAGGTCACTAATGGAAACCCTGCTTCTGAAATGCTGGGAAGCAAGAGAAGAACGACCAGCTCTGAGAGGCAACTTCTAGTTGTTGGGATATGTTATGAAATTACCCTTCATTTTTATGCCTGTGACACAAGAGACCACTGCAGAAGTATGAGAACACAGACTAGTCCAGCTTGCTGCCTTAATTTCCTGATGACCTCTGCTTTGAGTAGTGATTTACCAAGCTGTCTCAGATTGTCCCAGTCACAGACTGTGTAACTACACTCCAGTTTAAAATAAGGGAAATGGGCAGAGTGTGGGGGTGACCCCAGGAGACTTTGCTGGGTGGGGAGGGCTGAGCAGCTATATGGGTTGAGCAGCCTCATGTGATGTGGGACATTGAGCCCCATCAGTCATTGCTGGTGTAAGGGCAAAACCCCTTGCTCAAGAGGAGTATACCGGAATGAAAGCAATTCTTCAGCTTTTACCATCTTTCTTTAGGTACTCCATTCAGTTAGGAGGACTAAAGGAAGTCATCTGCCACTATGGAGTAGAAAAATCCCTGGTAGGGTATGTAGGCCAAGCTGGCATCTGGGAATGGGGTCCTGAACGAATAAATGCTCCAAATGAGCTCTGTCCTCTTCCCCACTAAGTATTAGATGCTAAGTCTGATTAATACAGTCTTCTCTTGCTTTGTCATGAAAATCTTTGGTGTTGTCTAAATTCATGAAAAACATGTTTCTTTTACCAACAAATTGATTTGATTTTCTTTGATAAATTATGAGTTATCATAAAAGAAGAAGCACTTTGTGTGCCTGGTGACAACTTCCTTTGAGGTATAGCATATTAATCTACATACTGCATTCACTTTGAAGTCAGAACAAAATTCTGAATCGTGATGTGCGTGCATGAAAAAGAGACAGACGGCAAGCTCAATTCTGCTCTGCTACATCCGTGCAAATCCGGATCAATGCCAAGGCTGCAACTGAGATCAGAATTGGGCCCAGTATGTAATCTGCAGGCATATCCCATACTCAGTAGGATTCAAGAGAGAGGAAAGAGAGAGGTGAAAATTTCCCAATTTAGTCGTATGTCATCTCCCCGATGAAGGATGCGTTGACCGGAGGATGATCTTGCACATTAAAGGTAATATTGTGTATCTGTATAGAACAGCTTAAAGAGAACTGGAAATAAAAAAAGTCAAAAGAAGCAGTTACGATGGTAAAATATCAGTGTGACACTGGCGAAATAACTCAGAATGCTTTTTACTGACACAGTGTCAGCAAGATGTAGAGCCTGTTTCTCCACTCATACTGGTTTTACAGCCACATAATTCAGCAGATGGCAATAGAATAATCCTTGATTTGTGCTGGTTCAAGAGGGTCAAGCAGTTACCCTAATTTCTTAGACCAACCTTCTCATTTCTTTTTGCCATAATCTAACTTCTTCCTACTGAAAGCTGCTGTTGCTAAAGAGCCTGTGGGTCTCCTGCTCTGACAGCTCTGCTGCTGCAGGGCTTGGTAGCTGTGGAGAAGGTCCTCCTGCCTTACATTAGCATCCATGAAAAAGGAGTCAGGCTCCACATGTGTTTGTGCATCACATTTGCAGAAATCTTGTTCAACAGCCTTAAACTATGTGGTCCCTGGAAGATAAGAAGATTCTTTAAGAGGGTAATGAGCGCATGATAGCAAAAGGGAGATGTTGTTGTTAACCTTTACTCATTTTTTTTCTTGCTCTGATCTCACAATTCTCTCACCTCACACCTTTGCTGAAATGTAGGCATAAATACCATCCCCAAGTTTGGCTATAATATTGGCAGATAATTTCTACTTCCCTTTCCTTGTTAAAGGAAAGATGGGAGAGTGGGAGTGGGAGAAGGAGAGTTGATAATATAAGGGGAAAGCAATCATAGGCATCTGTGATAATATGGGAAAAACACAGAATACTGTAGGGAGGTGGTGGAATCATGGGAAAGGACTGAATTTATTATCATCACAGCTGAAGTCTGTACCACAGGCTGAAACACTCCAAACCACAAAGGCAGCTGATCCACCTGAAAAAGCCACTTGCAGTGAGTGGTCTGCGTATTTGGTGTGTGGGACCAATCTGGTTTGTAGCCCAGGATGGATGGAGATATTATACCTGCACCTGGCTCCGAATCACAGTCTCACTGGACTCAGAAGTGACCCCTAGAGACTGTCTACTCCAATTCCCCTGCTCAAGCAAAATCACCTATTGCAAGTTGCCTAGGACTGTGTCCATTTGGGTTTTGAGTATCTCCAACGATGGAGACCCCATGACCTTGCTGGGCAATCTGTTCCTGTATTTGATCACAATTACAGTAATTTTTTTTATTATGATTAAATGGAATTTACTGTATTCCAATCTATGTCCATTGCCTCATCCTGTCACTGCAGAGCACTGAAAAAAAGAAGTGTAGTTCCATCTTTTTCATCATATATTTTTATAGTTTGGTGAGATCTCCTCAAAGCTTCTCTTCTTAAGGTTAAACAATTCTTGATCACTCAGTCTCTCCCTGACAGATGTTCCTATCTCTTAATTATCTTCTCCACAGGTCTCAGGGGCCTGGGATTCCTAAAGGCTTATCTTACCAGTAAATACCAGTAAAGATCCTCTGTACAACATCTAGCAATGAGTTACAACCCATCTTTCGTCCTTGTAGATAACCACAGGGAAGGGGATATAAACAGATATAGGTATGCAGGGATATAAGTAGTTTGTAGAGGCCAATTTGAAGAAGTTGGATGGCAGGGTCATCCATCCTAGCGGTCATGTGGTTGCTAAATAAAGACTTTTTAACTAGAATAGGAACCTCTTTGCCTCATCAAGAATGTTAATATCTACAAATGCTCAATCCAGTCTTTGACATTTTCCTTACAAGCCTATTTTACTTCCTACACACATGGAAGGCAATTGGGATCTTCAAATAGTTTTCCTTTACACATACTCCTTTTAGTATTTGGGGTGCTTCTCAAGATGTGATAGTAAGTGAAGTAACTAGAAAGGAGAAAGTACAATTTGGGTAGTGTTAGATCTATTTCAGGCTTTTATGTGCTGTACATTACATATAAAAAATCATTTGCATGTGCATCATCTTTGGCTTATCTTTAGAAAAAACTTTTCTTGTGGAGTGAGTGTAAGAGAGGAAAGAATTGTATTTGGATTTTATCAAGAAATAAAATAACACAAAGCACATCTTATAAAAGAAGAGGCATACTGTGCCTTTTTTTCCACTGGCCTACTGCCTAAGGGAAACATTCACTGGCAAATCTAAAACTTGTTCAAAACCCTTTGGAGAAGCAGACTATTATTAAATTATTTATTTTATCTTTGAAGTGTTTCCATTTTTACACTGTTAAGGATTTCTCTATAAAAGCTGGGGTGCCTGAGAATATTTGGCCTCTAGTGATCTTTGAAACATAAGCCTTTTTTTTCCCCTTCTCTTTTCTTTTCCCCCAGTCTCTCCCTCCCAGTTTCTCCCCAGTACGGATGAGGATCTGTCTGATGCAGAGAGGTTGTCCTCACTGGGGAAATTTAGAGAGATCTTCAGTAGATGGAAAGAACCAGAGCCTAATTTTCACTGTGTTTGTTTAATACTTTTCAAAAAGAAACAAACCTGGCAGAATCAAAAGGTGTAGGAGACATATTCAAATGCTCTTGAGCACTTACTACAATGTTATGTAATTAAGTGTTAAGAGCAGGCTTGTAGTAGCATCTTTTGAAATAGCTGTGCTACCTGGGCCTGACACCAGCACAGAGGAAGCAATTTCATCCGCAAGCCTATTGTCCATTGAGACATAGACCTTAGGGGCATAGTTTAATGGGAGAACTCCTGTTGACTTCAGGGAATTTGGACAGGGCCTGAGGGAAGCCCCGTCGTTGCCCTTTTCCCAGGGCAGTCCTTGTAGGCTCTGAGGATGAAACAATTAAGTTGGCATTTGCTAATGGGCTGAGTGCCTCGTATTGGAGTGAGATGTTGGTGAGTCTCTGAGGGCACCTTTGCAGCTAGCTGGAGCTGAAGCTCTTGAAGAAAACAGGGCCCATCGCTGGATCTGCAGGATCTTGTACTAGACATGATGCACGAGCTACCAAGGGGACTTAACAGAAATATGACTTACAAAGCAGCGTTGCAGAGGTTTCTCTTCTTGTGGTGGCTTCCCAGGAGTCTTGAGGAGAGTCCTTCCATCATCCAAGGAGCGGATGGAGTCCACGATTGCCAGACTGGGGAAAATGGGTGAGAGTGAGATCTTTTCCCTGGAGCTTGGGAATTCCCTGGGGAATTCCTAGTTCCCCAAACTGTTGGTATTGGGATGTTTCCCATTCTAGTTGGCTTTCTGCTTAAAGGGAGCAGCTAAAATCTACTAAAATTCTGAACCTCACTTATATAGCTGAACATAATTCCATGAAGGAGGGCACCGCGTTAGTTTGTTTCATCTCGTGCAACCTCTTCTTACTGTCGCATACAATGTTTAGGTAAATTATTCCTTTGTTTGCAGTAACTAATGGGTGTTTTCACACTTTAGGCAGTCTGGGTTCCACTGGACCATCTCACACTTTTCTTATCAGCATATTGCCTGTCATTAAAAATTTGCTCCTCTTTCCTGAATTTCTAAGGTTAGTTGAGTGCATGTGGTGGTAAGCACCTTCAGCTGCTGCCTGTTTCCTTTCCTTTCCTGTCCTGTCCTGTCCTGTCCTGTCCTGTCACAAAACATTTGAAATTTAACATGCTGGAAGAGCATAATGGGGTCTTTGCTGTAACAAACCCAAATCCATGCTAACTAACGTCAAATCTGTGCAGTAGCACAGCAGCCACCGCTACAGTTTGGATGTACGTCTGCACATCCATAAACTGGCAGGAGCATCCAGGAGAGGCTAATGGCCCCGGTTGTGGGAAGACCAATGTCACACTGATCTGCCAGAACAGCTCCTGATACAAGATTGATATCAGATTAGTTTTGAACAAATAGGAAGCCCTTATCAGGTCAGTGCAGTATTCCACATGGCTGCGGTCTTCTGGATGCAGCGCCTTGACCTCAGAGCCAGGAGTGGCATGTCATCAAACTGTGCCCTAAGCTCACTGCAGGAACCATATTATAAAGAGAAAATGTAAATTTGTAATGCTAGGCTATCCACTTTTATTTTTTTTCAGAATAATATAAGTGAGTTCAAATAATGGTTGTGGGACACAAAAGCAATTTCAAAATGTTAATAATTGAGAGGTTTGTGTTATTCTGGGCAGCCAAGGCAACAGGCCAGCTTGCAGTTCCTGAAAAATCAGTGGGAGCCAAGGAAGCTGCATTTCAGCCCTCAAAAACATAAGGGAAAGTTTGGAAAAGCTCCACTAAAATCAAGGGATTTGTGTGTGTGCATGCCTGGGAGCATCCCAGGGACAAGTACTGCTGATAGAGTGAAGAGTTTACAGAGCAGAGCTGCGAGGGAATCAGGAGAGCCATTTTTCTTGTGGACAGGATAAAAATCAGAGCCACTAAACAACATTATTTTCATGTCCCTATTTTTTTTTTCTTTTTTTTTTTCCTTTTTTTTTTAGACTTTTAACATTTCCATCTACTGCTTACAAAGCTCTACACTCCAGCTCCCTCTTAGCAGATGGAAATTGGAAGAAAAAAAAAAGAAAGACTGTGTTTGCTGGCATATCCATATGGTAGCCAAGTGAGAAATCACTTGGAAGATGGGGCCTCTGCATGGGGTCGCAGCCTCCATACGTTCTCTGATGGGTGCAAAGGGTCCTGAAACTTGTTGCTGCTGTAACGGGGGGAATGGGTCTGGTAGAGCAAAGGCTGCAAATCACTGTTTGAGAGCAAGGGGAAATCAAGAGAGATGAACGGGATAATGCCATGAACTTCCAAGTTATTTAGCTACCTCTCTCCCTCTGAAGCCCTCAGGACTGTTGGGAACATAGGCCTGAATGCTTTCGAATGATTTGCAGCCCCTTGCTGTGAAATGATAATTACACCAGAGAAAATATAGGCTGGCTTTATCATGCATAAAAAAACCCTCCATGTGAGTGTTCTGAGTGAAGCTCTCCCCAGCACAGAGGATCTGCAGAAGATGCTGTGGGCCATGGGGGAAGAGTTAAAGCGGTGCAGGAGCCTTGTGCTGGCCTTCTGCCTTAAGAGAACAACATGTGAGGACTGCTTGCATTAAATACAAGTGAGAAAAGATTAAAGATTAAAAAAAGACTTTAGTTTGTTGTTCTGGGCAGCTTGAAGGTCTATTTAAGCAGATTGAGCAGCAACTTGAGTGTTGAAGACTGACTTTGAACAGGGTCTTCTCTCTCATCCCATTGCACTGTCTCAACCTGATCTTGAGTCATCTGATACAACCATCTTTGCCTTTTCATTGTCTTCAGCGGGTTTGGCATCGGCCCTATGTGCACATATATTTGTCTCTGTAACTCTCCTGTCTGTTTACATATGTGTCTGATGTATTTATTTTCCCTACTTCCCACCACAGTAATGTATAAGGCAGGAATCATCCTCCACAACGCCAATTTCTTTTGGCATCTTTCCTGTGCATGTTTGGCTTTGCACTTTTCCTCCAAAGTTACAGTGGGATTCTCAGCTATTCCACAATGTTGTTCTACCTCTGTGCAGACTAAGGGGCTGTCATTGGCTTCAGAGGGAGCTGGCTCAGAGCACAGTGGAGTATTTCTGGATGTTCTACCTGATATGGACAACAAAAATAGCCTGGAATGGCAACTGATTCTTAGATGTTATGGCAAGCAAGGTAATGGAGTATGATTTCCCCAGAAAATCACAAAGGCTTCAAAAACTCTTTTCCAATCAGCCAAGCTTAAGGCTAGCTGTTGACCCTCTAAGTAGGAGCTAAAATAGCTGGGAAGAATAACTAGTTTGAGAACAGAATATAGTTTTCAGAAAGGAAACTAGCTGTATTCCAAGCTTTATTCAGAACTGTATTGACAAATCCAAAGTTCTACCCATATGACTATGTAGAAGGGGAAAATCACATTTGTTTCTATTCATAGTGCCTTTGTCATTGTAGTCATGGTTCTGCAGCACCTGCAGACCTCAAGATGCTCCCAGGCTGGCTCTGCCTTAAGTCTCTTGCCAGCAGGTTGCTGTGATCCTTCCTGACCATCTTCTCAGGGAAGGTCTCTGGAGCCTGCTGGGAAAACTGCCCAACTGATGTCCCAGAACCCACCAAAGTTATGGGGAGCCTTGGGTTGAAATCAAGCACTGTGCAAGTGTTTAATTTAATTTAATAACAGCACCAGCAATTTAGCTCCAGGGCAGCTGACAGGCATTAGCCCCTCAAAGCTTTGTAACGCTGCTGACTTATGTGCTGCTACATTAAACCCTAAGCTTTGTTCCAAGCTCTAGCACAGATGTCTCACTAATAGCCACCTGATCACTCCAGGTCAATTGTCATTCTTAATTTTGTGAAAACAAAATTAGCATTTTGGGCTATCACCCTTCATTTCTTCTCTTCCACCTCTTGCTTCTGCCTAACTGATCTTCAGAGAGCCATAGAACAGCTGCATTGCTCTTTGGATTTGTGTTGCTGATCAGCCCTAGGTCTGCTTGGATCTGCCCCTCTTTTTTATGACCTTTGTCGCCTTTATTTATTAAAACGAGAGAAAATGAAACCAAACACAGCTAACACTTGTTAATCTATTGGAAGCCCGAAGAGCCAGTCATTATGTATGGACAGCTTTATGCCAGACATAAGTATTGCTTGGCATGGGTCCTTCTTTAATTGCATTATACAAACATAACAGAAAATTGACCCAAAGGGGGAAAACAATTTTATCCTTAGAACATTCTTCTGACTAAGTACAGAGCTTTTAATTAAATTCCCTATACAAAGTGACTGCCTGTCTCTCATGTTGAGCCTAATTGATATCAAAGCCATCCTTAAAATCAATATTTTTCTTGGAAAAAAAGAGCAAATACCCTCTCCACCCCAACAGAATTCAATAAATAATTTGATAGTACTTGACTCTTAACTGTAATCTTTGTCTCATTTGAGCAGAATATAAAGTGAAAATTTGTCCCCACCACCTCCCAGCATCCCCATCGCATCACAGATCAGCTGCCCCAAAACCTCCTTGTTCCTGCTCAGGGGGTTTGCTGCTTCCATTTATTTCATAGCACCTCATGGAGCAGGGGAAGAATTTGAAACATGGAAGTGGCAGTGCATTTACAAGGTTTTGGTTACCTATTTAATGTGTTTCACGTATTCATGATTACCATTGTGACTGGGTGTCCCTTGGAGTCTCAGGAAGACCAAAGGCTGGTTAGAGCCAGTGGAGGATGGACCCATGGTCTTCCAAGGTTGCTCGGAAGGGCTGGTGGTGCAAACCCTAAAAGTGTATTTAACACTACTCTTGGGGAAAAAAAAAAGGTGCACAGGTCTTTGCAAGGTGGGGTCCACTTTGGGAAGGCACAAATCCGAGGAGCAGCCCTGCTGTGTTACCTTTGCTTTCTAAACACTCTCTTTCATCTGTCCTTCTCGCTTTGTTCAGGAGCCCTGTCAATCCACCTTGAAGCAGAGCTGGCGAGAGAGCTGGTTCCCTTTGCCAGCTGCAGCTTGTAAAACCAAAGGAGAAGAACAAAAACAAACCAAAAAAAAAAAAAAAAGGGCTAAATTCTAGAGTTTCTTTTTCCATGATTCAGCCAGATTTAGTGAAGCAAGGAGATACATTCTGGCATTGGGGCCAAAGCACGGTGTAAAGTCAAAACAGAGTTAGCACGTGCAGGCCTTTTGCGTGGCCTGTTCCCAATAAAAGCAGGAATCATTTCTACAAAGACCACTGCCAGGTGAGGGAGCACAGACTTGAAAGCTCAGCCCTTGTCTTCAGTTTCTGCTCTGCAATGTCTCTCTGTTAATATTGTCCCTTGGGGACTCTTGCTACAAGCACAGTTTTCTTTCAAGAGCGTATGCTAATTGTGGCATTAGGGCTGTATTTATGGTCTCTAGTTGCCCGTGGCAGGTAAGATAGAAAGGGAAATGGCACTGAATCTGCAGGCAGATCATGCTCGTAAAGTATGATTTGGGGCTTCCTGACATCCTGAAGCACGAGGGATTAGCATAACGAGGAACCCGCCTTGGCATCTGTGGAAGAGAAAATTCACCCACAACGCAGGTTGCCAAGCCAGCTTCTTGGACCTCGCAGGAAGAATGCTCTGGGAGCCTGTTTTACTAGGCAAAAGCTTCTTGGTCTTCCTGGGCTTTGGGAAGAGATGCCAGGGGAGGCTCCAGGCATGGAGAGACGTGCTGCTGTAGCACATCATGCCTCCTCTCTGGGCCTGTCTTTCAAACAGCACCTTTCATTTAGGCCTGAAAATTACCTACTTTTCAGAGTAGTCTTATGCCCTCACACCTTCCTTGTGGTTCCCCTCAGAAACAAAAATGTAGAGGTCACAGAGAGTAACAAGGTCTCCTCCACGAAAGGCATTTTCCCCATCAGGAGCTGTATCTCATGGTTCTTTGGGAGGTTTGCTCATGTTTTTTTGAAGACAGACGTGCTCAGATGGCCGGATGGACACTTTTGTGTGCCCCTAAGTCCATCCTGAGATCTCATCCACACAGGCGCACACAAAGCCTCCGTGTATGGCAAGTGCTCAGACACGCCACCTTCGCTTGTTTACCATAAATTTGTTTAGTCATCCACAGTACAAATAGGATTTTTAGCAGAGGCTGGGCTGTACATCTGAATGCCAGGGGAAAGTGGGAAGGACTGGAAATAAATATTGATGTGAAAGTGCCAAGGCCCCAGATAAGTCAGCTGTGTCTCTGCTTTATTGGCACTGCTAAATGTTCACAGCCTGAACCCGCTCCCCGATGTACTAGCGTAAATCAGGGATAACTCTGTTGACATCAGAGTTTCTCCTCCCCAGTACTGGTGTGTGGGAGCATCTCCTCATTGGAGCCAAGCGTTTCAGAGCAGGCAGGTAGACCCAGATCTCTCATTCCACTAATCATGCAGAACTCCTCAGACATCTCTGGGAGGGATTTGGTAGGAAGGTCCCTGAAACAACAGCAAGCAGACTATAATTAGCATTCTTAGACATGATAATTGAATAAGTAGTTATTTAATTATTATTTTCATTGTAATAAATAGTTCTTGTCAGCCTTAGTCCTGCAGCTCACAGCCTGTGGAAATCCTAGTAAGAGGAACAGAGCTCCATTCCAAGATGTCTCCTAGAGGAAAGACTGCACAGTAGGAGGAGCCATCCACATCCATGCAGAAGACAACTGCTGCATACACTTTCTCATTACCCAAGATGACCCTTGCAAAGGGATATTTTGGTCCAGGGAGGAGCCATAATGAAAGCTGAAACTGTTGAATTTATGTATTTGGGGTGAGGGAGTGGTATGAAATGAATATGAACACAGAGGTCCACAGCGTAACCAGTTGACTTTTCCTGGATGAGTTGCTTTGAGCTATAAGGAACATTTATTTATTAAAGGAGGCTGTGTGATGACAACACAGTCTGTAAAGCAAAGCAGGTGGAAGGAAAGGTCCATTTTGGCTGGTCTTAATGCCAGCCCAAGAGATAAGTGTTTGCAATGCAGCACGCCAGAGCAATGTAGGAAGATTTGTCTCCTAAACAAGTTAATGATGAAGCCATGTCACCATATGTGTGGTTAGCTTCCAGCAGCTCCTCACTTTTTCAGCACGAATGGATGATGACAGATTGTATATTAGACAAATTACTCTTCTCTTGAAAGCAGCAGTCACTGTGCTATCCAAGTGCCTCTTTCCTTCTCTCTTCACTGCACAATTTTTGCACCATCCTTCAAAGCTCCATGCAATAAAAGGTGGTCAGTAAGCAAGAATCACATCTTAGCTCTCAGACGATTCAGTTTACCAAGGCTGTGCCTATAGTAGCAAACAGAGTAGGCTGCGCTGCTTTCCCTCATCTTCAGGCCAACTGGCATGGCAATACTGGCATGTGTATGGAGAAACCCTCTTCCTCCTCAAAACAGGGTGGCCAAAGCCCAGCTACCTGCCGAGAGCAGCCCCTGGCTCCTGCTGATCCCCAGACTGTGCCCAGGATCTGGAGAGCTCTTGTTGGCCTGGCCCAAAACCTTGCCAGGAAGGAGGTCGCAATTAAAGCATGGAAGGTTTCTGGATGGGGTTCAAGGCCAGGTGGTGGCCCTGTTTTCATGCCATTTGGCATAAGGCTTGCTGTATGGGTCTTACTCCATCACCTTGAGCTCTCAGAGAGCTGTCAGGAACTGGGGTCTTAGCAGTGCTCTCCACACCACCATTAATCTCTGGTAAAGACTCAAGAAGCAGATCCTTCAGCAAGGCAGAGAGACACAAGGGAATTAATGTCCTCAGGTGAAGCCTCGTGGGTTGCTTCCAAAGGCAAATTCAGTAGGTACCTTTGGGGCAGAAACTAGTCTCTTTAAAAACTTCACATCCTTGGACACATTTTGGTAGAGACTAAAAGATTGTTCAGTGTGTTCACAATTTTCAGAGAGGGCATCTGATTCTCCTTGTAAGCTCCTTCCATGAAGATTTAAGACATTTCTGACATTGAAGTTTCATGTCAGTTATTGATTGAATTTACAGTTACCACTGGCCTAAGGATCCTGCACATAAGATCATCCAGCAAGCGACCCTCTTGGCCTTTCTTCTTATCAGAACTAACCCATAGATCCCACCAAGCACATATGGTCAGAGCTCTGGTGCTCCACATTACCCTCCTCTCTCTACTTTTGCCTTGCATCATGCATCTTCTGATGCATCTTCCAGGCACCAGCCACATCACAGCCCAGTTCTTGTTTCTGCTCTTGGACTTTTGCTTCTGGCCTTATTTTTGCCCCTTCCTCAAACATCTGCTGCTGTTCTCTGGTTCCAGGACGTTACTGTGGATAGTGTATTGCCCTCTAATGGATAGAATTCAAACTGAGCTCCTCATCCCACTAGAAATGTTGGTTGGATCTATTCTTTGACTTGCTAGTGAGGTAGGAGACTCCTTATCCAGGTCTAGGCTACTCTCCAGTCCCCAGATTCCCTTGAATCAAAACAAGATTTTTTTTTTTTTTTGTTAATAGGTCTTAATGTTGCAGGTATTTTTAAGATGAGGCAGAGGAAATCTGTGTCATAATGAATCCCAGTTCCCTCATCTCCATGAAAGCTTTAATTGGCTTCAGAGTAAGGAAAGCATTCACAAAGCTGATTTCTGTGATTCCACGCTTCTGGATTTCAGATTTTTGTTTTGTTTTGTTTTTGCTTGCTTAATCCTGCTTAAAGTCTTAAGATTTATTTGTATGTTTATAAGATGCTGCTTTTCTCATTATATGTACATTATAGTCACCAGGAAAATAGCACAAACAAAAGCAAAAAAGCAGAATGGACTTGCAAATAGCTGATAATTAATTATGGGGAACTTTTGAAAGGGAGGCTTAGCATCTTAAGCAATTCCTTTTGCTGCCAGATACATGGACTTATTTTATAAACTACAATCAATCTGCCGTTGGGGGAAACAACTGCAAAATGAACTTAGTCATCTGAGATCATTTCCAGTTTCAAAAACTAAAAAGCTTTGGAGTGTAAAGTACCCTCTTCTTTTAATGTCAGTAAATAAGTTGATCTGTTTATATGGTTTTCAATGCAAGCAAACTGCTTGCCATTTAAACAAGTTCAATCAGCTGTGAAAATTGACATTTTTAAGCATAAAATCAGACTTCATCCTACCATGATATTAAATATTAAGGATTCATTTAAAGGACAGTATACATTTGAGAAACTGGCCTGGAGAGACAAACGCCGATTTCTGCTGTTCACAAATATGTACAAAGAAATGGCCCGTTGGCTCGTGGCCTACTGTTTTGTAAAAGCTACTTTGCATACTTATTCCAACCTGATGAATAATTCTTGCACTGAGAAAATGTTCAAGCTTCTCAGGAAGCCCGTGCACAGCAAAAATCCATCTTCAACCAGGACTGCTAGGGAGATCGAGCAGTGATGATCTTGATGGTGATGGCATTCCCAGTCTGGGAGGCAGCAAGGCTCAGCATCCTTCAGTCTTGGAGTGTGGGGCTTCACCAACCAAGGAGAGACGTGTGACACCAAGCCTGTGTTAATGGGACTTGTTGCATTTGTGCATGGTGGTGTTTAGAAGCAGTGGTAGGAGATGGGGCATTCATACTGTGACAGAGGTTTCAGGAGGTCTGCACAGAGTCCTGCAAAAAGCTCCAAGCTACCCCTCCTTTTCTCTCTCTCTCTCTCTCTCTCTCTCTTTTTCTCTCTCTCTCTTTTTCTCTCTCTCTCTTTTTCCCCTTTTCTTTTCTTTTTCCTTTTTCTATCCAATGTTGGGGACAAAAACCAGTACCGCTTCTGAACAGACTCTCAGTGGACACAGCTCTTCACAGCTCAACACCCCTGATGCTTCGCCTGTGCCAAAGGGCTCTCATTGTGCAAGGGCTTTCCTTGTGAATAGGATGGAGCAGTGGGATTACTGGGCTGCTAAAGAGGGACAATGGGGAAACAAAGCTCAGGCTGCAGCGACATTTATTTTTCAGAGGGGCATGGCTGCCTTTGCACAATCTCTTTCAAAAGTGCTGCAGTTTCCCTAACACAATCCAGCCCTGCATGCCAGCAGAATTCCAGTGCCTTTGGAACCTTTTCATTCCATCTTTAATTTGAAAAATGTGCATCCATGTACTACTATAAGCCGAAGGGATGCTAAGGTAGAAGAAGATCTAATGTCAGGCTTTGGTGCTTCTCCCTTTGAGGACCTATAGGTATTTTAGAAACGAAATGAGGGTGTCAGTCTTTCAGCTCTTTTCTCCCTGCCCCTGTTGATTTCTCGATGTGGAAATCCAAGCGGATGCAGGTTTCAGCGATCCGTTCCCTGCTGACCAAGCACATCTCATCTTCCCTGTCCCCCACCGGCTCGCTTGAGGCTTCCAGTATGAATTTTAGCTCCAAGCCCCCCCCAAATGTCCTGTGGCTTTTCCTCTTGGGGACAAGTAGAAGGAGCGACCCCCTTGTCGTGGCTCTGGGAGTCTCCCATCTGCTTGGAAAGGAGCTGTGGCTGCTATGGGAGCAAGGGACGGTGCCAGGATCTGCCTATGCTCCTTGCTAGGACTGCAGGCTTGCACTGTGGTTTTTCCCCTTGCAGAAATAGCAGCACCCTTGTGACGCTGAAAGCTCCCCTTGCCCGTATGTGTTGAGTCCACCTTCATGCTTGTCACAAGGTCCATGTACTTGAAAGATCTCCAAATAAGCCCAAGAATTTTTTTTTCATTTTTTGACTTTCTGCATACCAAGTTGCACCCTGGGCACAATGGGAAAAATGCTAGGGAGAGAGTTCATTGAAACATCCCACTGGATCACATGCTATGGGGCTGGCTCTCAACATGAGAGTTCTCTCAAACCCCATGTTGGGTGGAGAGAAGCTTGTCCCACCATAACTAAACAAATGCGTCCAGTTAAATGTTTTAAATGGAGTCATAAATAACTATGGTTGAGGGGGTCCCTAAAGACATTCTTTTTGTTGCTTTTTTAAAAAATGTTGGCAGCTTCAGCAACTTGTATAGATCCATCAGGATAAATAGCCTGCGATCCTACAGGATCTTGTAAATGTCTTTAACAATGAGATTTTTTATGCATTCATATTAGATGGGTTCCTAATAGGTATTCCACTCATGTCTACTTATTTTATGTACTGTAGGAAAAAAAAATGTCCGCTATATATCTTAAAACATACATCTTTAGTAAGTTATGACTTACAGAAGTAAGAAATAGATGCTTTTTAAAAATAGACTCTGATCAGGGTTTTCGGGGATTTGGAATAACCCCAAACTTCAGCAGTAGCTGTAAGGGGAGGAAAGAAAAGAAGAAATGTTTATCCTGCTTTACTTAATAAACAGAAATTTAAGAGAGGCTTAATCACAGTTTACAGGTTAAATTTCCTGATATGTTACTAGAAAACTCTTTCATCTTTCAGATTAAAGGCTCATCAACCTAAGAGATCTGTTACACTGTAAGGTAAAGGGTGGATATATAAATAAGAGGAAGGTGGCCATTTCACTTTCAGGGTGGAGTTGGTCTTTCATGAGTAGGGATACTGCAAGAAGACATTATCAAAAAAGGCTATACATTCACACCTGTATTTGGGGTAGGATATGTGGATTCTCTCCCCTAGAAGAAGCTGGAGCCATGACAAGATTCAGCAACTGAAAGCAGACTCTCAAAATTCAGCCTAAAAATGAACACACATCCTTAACCATAGGCATTTTTAGATTCTGGAACAACTTACCTAGATTCCTCATGATCTGACAGCTTTAAATCAAGTTTGGATGTGTTCCTAGAAGATACACTCTAAATCAGCTGAAATTTGTGAGTCTGATGCACGATTCCTGCAGTGAGGGTCTACAGCCCACATTAAGCAGGAGGTGAGACCAAATGAGCAAAACAGTCCTTTTGGCCTTTTCCTAACGGCTTCTTTCTGGTGCCTGAAACTCAACTCTTACCACCTTCAGGCTCTTTCTTTTTCTAAATTTTTTTCCAAGGAAGAATCTAGGTTAAGGAAGAAGGCGAGGATGAATCCCACCCAAGCTGCTTCTGAAGTTGTTTATGTTGCTGATGGCCACCTGACCCATGTGTAGCTCCATGTATAGTGGAAGGAAAGAAATAAGGCCTGTCAAAGCACGGCCCATCTGATCCACATTGGGGTAAGGTGTCTGGTGCCCTGGACTGCCCTGGCTGTACTGACTTGGTCAATAGTGAGTGCAAGGGCAGCTGAGTGTGATTAATTCAGACAGATTTAGAGTGAACATGTTGTTACTTGTATTTTGAACCACTCTCCAGATCAGAACTTTCTGAAGGCAAGGAGGAAAGGGAGAGAATAGTGACAATTTGTTATTATACCTAACGACATTTCTGGGGGAGAACAGTGTCTCAGAGTTGTGTTTCTTCACTAGACCCAAAAAGAAACAGTAAGATCCAAGGTGAGTATAGGTTAATTGCAGCTGCTCTTAATTCAGTCCTCTGCACAGATCCAGCTCAAAGGCTAAGTGCTCAGGGTTCACGTGGTGTCAAGAGGTGCCCACTTCTTAGGAACACAGTTCCCTGATATTGTGGGATGTGTGCTGGCTGTGTATATGGACAATTAAATCTTTGCTTGAAGTATCAGCTACCTCCAGTCCTCTCCAAAAAATGTCTGTTTTCTTTTCCATATATAAAAAATATAATGCTTAATACTGTAAATAGACAACTTGTGCGTCACTTGTTTGACCTGTATATTTTTAAAACACTATTCTTGCAGAAGTTATTTTTTAATTCTTGCTATTATCAAAATCATTGCAAACTTACTGTTCACAATGTAGAAATTTTGTAACAAGGTAGGAATCATTCCTGCTGCAATTGCTTCTGTTTTTCTTTCTGTAGGTTTATATCAAGATGCAAATGACGAAATACTAAGGTATATCCTTTGTAGCGTCTTGGTGTCAATGAATTTGGAGATTTTGTGAAGGCAAAGGGTGGAGCATCAAAGGTTAAAGAGTATCTATGTTAAATTTGGAGATGTGACTGCAATTGAGATGGAGACCTGATTAGCTTGGGTAGACCACCACACCACTGTTGAGAATACAAGCTTGATTCAGGCTAGAATGTCCATGTGCCATTGCACAGCGGTCATTGCAAAGTACAGTCAAGCTAGACCATTCAGAAGTAGATGAGGCATCTTCACATTGCACAACACAGTCATACCTCTGTGTTTATAAGAATGTCTTATGAGGAGTAAGACTGGACAAAAGAAACACAGCCTATGGATCAGGAGAATGTTTTAATCTCTTATGATACGGGATGATTTCCAGCGGCAGCCCTAGTGCTTGGGATATTTAAATTCACATCTCTGCAAAACAGAAAATTTGTAGTAGGACATAAGAACCCAATAGGCTCTTCCATCTTTACTTTCACTGCAACCATGAATGGAGAAATGGTGATGGATTTTCTGTAGCATGCGGGACTGGGAGCACGCTTGCTTCCAAATGTTCCTGCAGCTGCTGTAAAAGAAAAAAAAAGTCCAATCAGTTTTTCTTTACCTCTGAGTCCTGTTCAATTCAGGGGTCCTGGCAGGTAGCACTGGATGTGATTGGTAGGAGTTGCTACCCTCCTCACTCTACTAGAAGATATTGGCTACATGGACTACCTAAATGTAGGTGAGCTACATTTCTGAAAACCAATAAATGAAGGTCCCATGTTGCTCAAAACTTCTGCTAAGCCATGAGAAGATTATAATTAAACTAGGATATAACAGCAGATGCTCAGATTAATCTGTAAAAATCTGTGTTGACCCTTCTACCATGACACCACAGGTACTGCCGCATTTAGAGGGAGGTTAGGTAAACACCAGGATCATAGAAAGGTTTATTAGGCACTTCTAAAATCTCCACAGACAAAGTTAAATTCTTTAGTGTGGAGAGTTTCAAGAATGATCCTGCTGGTTATTGAGCCCTTGAAGCGCAGAACAGCCTGGATACCAAATGCAAAAGGTAAATGCTAGCTAAAAACAGAAGGAATTTGGGTTGCTTAGCTGTGTGGAGATGGGATCTAGCAGCGAACAAGGCTGGGTTCAGACAAGGATGTTCTTGCTGCTGGATTGTGGTTATCTTGATTATGCCGCTC
>JAVCKT010026489.1:8387-21211 GCA_032273925.1 Rhynchotus rufescens | reverse complement strand
ATCAGGAAAACATAGGATTTTGTTTTCTTGTTTGTTTTCATGGTAAAGATGACTGATATTTTAGTCCAAGGACATGTCATTAATATTTATGAGCATTACTGAAACAGATCTAATCCCAAGTTCAGCCCTTCTTTGACGGTCATCTGGTCAGGCCAAATTTCTCCAGAGTTACCTGTCAACCTAAACTGTCCTTTCATCTTGTTTTAGATGCAAAGCCACCTAGCAAATTATGACTTAGCTGAAGAAAATAAGAACAAGAAGTGAAAGTGGAAGAAATATAAGGAAGGAGTTAGAGGACAAATGATGTGCTGAGAGGTAACCTCTCTCATAGGAGAGAAGGCATAGATAGAGCTTCCCACCCCAGATAAAAAGAGAAGGGAACCATACTGGTGACATAAAGTCCAGATGCGTCAATACTGAAGAAGCTCCAGAAAACATATGGGAAAGTCTGGATGACCTCAGAGAGAGGAACAGTGGGGATGGGATGAAACAGCAGAATCCTGAACCTTGCAGGACCTTGCACTTTGTACTAATGTCTGCCATAATCAGAAACTCTGTGGGTTTTTAGAAAGAACAGAGGAGAAAGACCTGGATGTACTGGTTAATTGGAAGACGCCTGAGCTACCAATGTCATGTCACATCACGTCAGGCTAACGCAATCTTGAGATGTATCAAGAGACATGTTTCCAGTGAAGGTACAGATGTATTAATGCCACTGTACAGGCTGCTGATGAGACCTCTTCTGGAACAGCATGTACAATTCTCATCACCGATGTTCACAACTGATGAATTCAGATTGAAGCAGGAAGGACCACTGATCAGGGACATGAATAAACTGTTTTACAAGAGGAGATTACAAATTTGACTCCTTCAGGCTAGCAAAGGCAAATATATGTAATGACTGCCTATAAACATACCAAGGAGGTAAAAATCAAGTAGGGGAACAGTCATGTTAACTGGACGGACAACGATGGCACAGGAATGAAAGGGAATGTATTGTACATAAATTTAATCTGATAAATAGAAAGAAGTGCACAAATGACAAAAATGAGTTTTGGTATCAGCCTTTCTTTCTGAACAATGGAGGGGAAAGTATACTTACTTTTAAGTTGGAGTGTGATTATTTCTGAAAGGCAAAACAGGGAATCTGCCATTCCAGAGACTATTTAAAAAAAAAAATCCCAGGATAGCATTGCATGGATGTAAAAGGGGAGAGGTCAGCTATAGGATGTAGCCTAGGAAAAATTGCAGCATCCAGGCTAACAAAAAAAATCTTCAGTAACACGTAGAGTTTCTGGTACTTGATCACTCTGACCTTGCTGGACCAAACAGCTTCATTTTTCCAGGCATTCTTCCAGTGCATAGGCCCCTGTCCTAAAATTTTACAAGCTAAAATATGTTTTCTTCTTGTAAAAATGTTTTATTGTATTTCAGGATATTTTCTAAACAGGGACAAATCATAGAATTAAATTCACAATATGCTTTTAGTGTTTGACTAATATCTTAAACTGGATTATAGGCTTGTATCAGAGGAAATTATATTTGTGCTTTAGTTCTATTAGCCTACTTTAAACATTGGTATTAAAAGTGGATACTTACTTAAATACCAAACTCTGCCTGGGTTATAATCTGTTTCTCTGATATCATAGATCATTTGCAAACCACAAAGCCCCTTTGATCTTGCAGAATGCTCAGCTGAACTTAAAAGGAAATTAAATGCAGAGCTCAATTTTTCATTAAATTGTCACCCACTGTTTTAGAGTTATGACTCTTCAGATCTGTTTCTTCTAACAGGTGGACAAACAGAATGTTAATACCATGGTATCTGTGGAGTTATAAAATCTGCACTGAGCAAGAGATTTTCTAATTATTACTTCTTCTTTATTAGCAATTCTAAATCTCAATTTTCTAAAAGTCTCAGGACACTCTAAACACCACTGAAAAATTAGGACTTTAAAAAACCGGGGACAATTGTGTAGTCTCAAATGGCTTAAAGTAATAATAGCTAAGCAAGCCTTTATAAAATTGGGGCTAGAATAGTCAGGGTTTATGTGCAATTACAAAAGTTCTTGATGGAAGTTTTGCTTTTATAAAACCATCTATACTCTTTAAGATCTGTAACAGAGATGCAGACTTTGATCAGGAATGTAAAACTACAACTTTAAACCTTGAAGGTGCTTCATCAAGGAGAGACATCAGTAGATGCAGAATCAGATGAAATGAGGCATTCCCAGCCTGCAAGAACTCACTGAGCAGGACGGCAGCAGTTGCACCCAAGACTTGCATCTCCAACCCATTTTTTCTTGAGATGGTGCCTATGTAATGCCTGACACCAGAAGCTTGGGTGGTACAAGCCATCAGTGTGTGTTACCTGACTGCCTTCCTATATCCTCCTCGGAGAAAAGATCTGTTGTGGCTCCTTCCAGATAGTCTTTGGCACCTTTAAATGGATTTGTGGCAGCTCTGCGTTTTTGGCATGAAAGCCTCCAGGTTTGGCAAAGTCATAATTGACAGCCTTATCAAGCTACCTGCTAAGGACACATCGTGATGCTGCAGACAGAGCAAAGGGATGAGGGAAAGGAGATCAGGAAGCTACATATTTAATTCATAGATTTTAGTAATGTTCATTGCTTTGCACCAAGCTCTAGTTGTGCATGGAGCTAAACAGAATTCAAAGCTGGATCTATGCATTACCTGTTCTCTAAGCTCCATTTTTTCATGACAGTGTCTAGTCATGGAGAGCTGCAGGTGAAGTGGAAAGATGATGGTGAACAAAGACTACTCTGTAGTGCTAGGTCTGAATCAGCCACATTGCTCATTTTTTTGTTTTGTTTTGTTTTGCTGGATTTTGTTCACAAATGGCTTTTATTTTCTTTTTAATTATAGCAGTATTTTAATTGGAGGGATATGGGGTGTGTGCCATGGGGTGGGTGCCATGTTTAAGAAGTCCTGTTCTTGGAAATCTGGTTTTGGCAAAGGCTTGGATGAAAATAACTCTGGTTTCAAAAAAACTTTCTCTTTTGAGAAGTTGGCTGAGCTCCTGTTTGTTTGCACAGTCATTCCTCTCTCCCAGGAAATGTGTTCTAATGTCTTCTTCTGCAGAAAACCTCTTTGACTCTCTGAAAGTTAAGAACATTGTACTGGCTACATTCACTTCTTTTAGACTAGAGCCTTCATCTTGCGACAAGTTGAGAAATGGAGAGCAGAAGATGTTTTTGAACTGTGGAAAGAAGAAATGAGGGAATCTGCGTCTAGATGGGGAGAGAGACACCCCTTTCATCCTCAATTTTAAGGACTCTGTGAAAGCACAGCTATTGTGTCCCAAAAGAGGAATTTAGAGTCTCTAGGCAGATTCTTTTATTATATTAATACAATCAGGCTAGTACAATAAAAATTAAAGCCAATAGTTTCCTCTGAGCTAGGGAGGGAGAGAAAAAGAAAAAGAAAAACCCTCTTTGTAGGCTTTCAAGCACAGATGACACTCTTTGTCTGCCCTCTTTCCAGTGGAAGGAACTGTACTTTGGGATCCTTTGAAGAGCAACGGATTAAGGTAAAAGGGTGTGAATTTCCAGGTACAAGACCTATAGCAAAGTACCCATAATGAATATTATGATTGCAGCTGAAGTCTGTCAGCCAGGCTCGTTTGATTGGAGCTCTGTAAAAACGAAGAGTTTTAACAATAGCCTAGAGAAAAAAGGCCAAGATCCAGAACCATCTTTCCCAGGCATGTGTCCTCGAGGTTATGGTTTTCTTTAAGAAATTGTTCAAAGGGAAGAATGGCAAGAGGATCATTTGTAGCAGTTGCTCCCTCCACATTCTCCGTATCTGAGAGTAAGAATAGTTCTTATGGAGACAGACTTGGTCGATCCTGCCATGACCTGTCTGGTTTGGAAAACTTTCCTTGGTTGCTCTAAACCCTTTGGGGATAACTGCAACTTTTGCTAGACCCCTATTGAGACTCTTCCTCTGTAGCAGTGGAAGATGGAGCAGACTTCAGTTTTTGTTGAGCTCTTGCTCATTGACCACCAGTTGAGCTCCATCATGATGACAACAGACATACAGACAAAGAAGGGACCATCCCTGGCTGTAAAGTTCTTGTAGGAGGGGGCTAAAATAGCAGATAGGTGCAGGGCACATCTAGGACAACAGGTCAGGGAAGCATGAGACAACAGTAAGATGGCAAAAACTAATTTGAAAATACCCTGGGCCTCTTGACCTCTACTACATCCCCACTGTGGCGTTTCAGCTATTGTGTGCAAACAAAGAGCAGGGGAGGGAACGCTTTTAAAATGGCATTGCAGTCAAAGAACTTTTAGAAAATTCTTTACGCTTAGTCTCCATTAGTCTTGTAATGTTAATTAGGTCTCCTGGGAAGCAGAAATGTTCTTCCACCACAGTCGTTTGCTGGAAGGCAGAGTATGGATTGCAGACATGATCATTCTTTGGGAATATAAGGCTCAGAAATCCCCTCTGATAAACAGATAATCTGGCTTACTTATGAATTCTTCTTGATGATACCTGTCCATCTGGGTGGGACATCCAAAACCCAGGAAATCCAAAGGAGTGGCTTAATTACTGCTTTGTATGATCTTCATTTTTTTAATGTTAGAAAATGATGGCCCCTTACAAACTGACCCTTAGCCTACAGCAGTTCATCACTGAGGGCTCTTTAGGGCTCAAAGCTCTGACCTTCATCACAGATGTGTTAGACACATTTAATGCTTAGATTAAGCTAGATAACTACCAATATACAGCACTTAGCCAGCATACACAGCCTTTGAAGTGAGAGAAGAGAGGAGTCATATAGTTCACAGGGATGCTGCAAGCTTGTCTGCATTTTTCTGTGAAGGTACTTCAAAACCTGTGATAGCAGCAAAGGCTCCATCCAGAGCTAGGACCATTTACACATTTCCAAGAAGCAGTTTACCAATAAGCACAAAAACTTTACCCTGTGTTTAAGACCCAGGGGAACAGGCTACCACTATATTATACATCACATAACCTCTGGACAGAATATGTTATTAGGATTTATTAGGTTCTAATCCTTTTTTGATTAAAAATTATAAATCAGCTCATGTTTGATGTTAACTCATAAATGCATAGCACATGTCAGGCAAAGCAGAGTTGCACAGCCCTTGGGCATGCATGGCAGAGCCTGACCTGCCACTTCCACTTCTTTCACAGAAATAAAGGACCCGATCAAAGGAACGTGGCCCTCTCCATGTTGGGGACATGGCTTTCAAGAGGTTAACTCTCAGATATGGAGCACGCTAAGCTGTTGCATTTGATTTATTGTCCCGCCTTTCTTCTTGTTTCTCCTTGAAACATAAAAGCTTGCAGCCCACAGACTCTTGACATTTCCTTTAAATGCTCTTGTCATTCAGAAATTGCCACAGTCATCTCCCTTAACTTTGCACTTAGTGTTCCCAGCTTGTTTGGGGTTACTTGCAGAAGCTAAAAAGGAAATATGAATAGATTACGGGGCTCAATCCTGCAAGGTGGAGAGTCTCCTAGCTGTGAGCCAATAAAGCACTTAACCATTTACTTAACTTCAAGGGTGGGAGTTGTCTGACAGAACTACATTACCACTAGCTGAATTACAAACTTGAGAATGGAATTGTGAAGATGTCTGCAAAATAAACAACCACTCCAGCTACTGAAGGTGGATGGCTGTGTGTGGGATTTTTAAAGAATCTTGTTGATTTATGAATACAATTCTCATTTGCACTGGAACTTTGCACTTAAATGTTTTCCTGAAAATCTACCTCCTTATAATTCCAGTTAGGTCCTTGAGCTCCTTAAATTATGTTTTGCACAGCAGAACTACTTTTATGCTCATCCTGACTGCACCATAGGCATCTCCTTGTATCTAATGCATGCCAGTGAAAGATGGAGAGGTTTTCAAAACACCCGTGTGGCTGGGAAAGACAGTTTGAGAGGTTCGCAGTTCTCTGGCCTTTGTAGTCATCTAAAGTTAAGAATAAAAACTAAGAAAACCTTGGGCTTTTGGAAAACTACCTTTATTTCTTATAATGAAGTACAGGAATACCAGGTAAAACTTTAATCCATTTGTGAGCCAATGAACAAAATGACATTTTTAATGCTCTATTAGCTATGAACATGAATAGGGAGAGAGACAACCAGCTTGTAAAATGCATTATATACCTATAAAAACAAGTATAGCACCTCCTGAAGTATTGCTTTCTGAATGATAGTCATACAGACCAAAGACACATATAGGACCTTTACTGAGCTTGGACAGAGAAGGTCCTGTGATTTGCATTTGGGTGGTGTGGCTGAGCACAATTAGTGGTTGCGTTTTGCTCCTTATGTACTTTGAACCTTCTCCTCAATCCAATGTTCACCTCCAGGAAATATTTCCAGTGACCTAGCCTTGCATACATTTTCTTTTTCCCTTTGGAAATAGAAAATAAATCATGATTTATATTTTCTGATAGAATTTGTTTTTTTGTGACTAGTGTTTCCAAAAATCCTTTCCTTTCAGCCTGGAACACTAGGGAACCTGAATACCAGCCAACTCTTCCATGGCCAAGTGGAACTCATATTTCCCAGATGAATCTTAACACTTAACTTGGTAAGAAACAATTTTTGTCTTGCACACACCATAAAATGGAACCAGAATTTTAACATTTGATTTTTTTTTTAGAAAGAAATTATCTTTTTTAAGCTGCTTGTTGCTGAAAGTAGCAGTTATTTCACTGACGCATGACAGGGTAATGGCAGATAGTGGCTTCAGATGTCCTCAAGTTGAGGAAGGAAAAAGACCCAAGTCTTCAATTTTTCGAGTAAATACTTGAAGACAGGGTTATTACAGAAAATGTGGCCCCTTCCCTTCTCATGATATGAACAACAGGGCACCTTCGGGGTGAATGATGGTGCTCTGGGTGCCAGAGTCCAGCAGGAGATGGGACCTCAAGGAAGGCAGGGACATGCCCTGGGCATAGGAAACACCAAAACTTCAGGGAGTCTTTTAGGATACTTTTTTCTCAGTAAACTGAGATGCTTGTGACACTGAAGGCATCCAGGTGAGATGTCATTTTTTTTTTCCATGGATCACCTATGGAACTAAGATGTCTATACTCCACGCAACTGCTATTTTAAATCCTGCCCTTTGTGATTTGCAAAACCAGACCCCAGGTGGCTTCAGGAACAGCTTTCTCTTAGTAATCCCGGGTAAGATAGTAGCGACAAGTGAAATGAAAGGTGCATTTTGCATGACGTACACAGAAAAGCCAATTACATGTAATTAATGTTGGTTAAACGCTTTGAAGATGAAAAGCTTTTATACAAGTGTGATTAAATCTATTCTGTTGAAATGATTGTTTCTAATGTTTTAAGAAGCTTAATAGCACGCTTCAGCTTTTCAGTATTTATCTCTGAGATGTGATGACCCCATGTAAGAGTTTCACAGGCAAGCTGTCTAAGAAAGGCCTTCAAGGGGAGTTGATGTTGACCACAAACCAAGTGTAGAGCCTGGGACACTGGTGGGACACAAATGATTCACCTGTCAACAGCTCAGTCTTTCACAAAGCTTCCTAATCAGCAAATTGTTTGAGCAATGCTTAAGTATTTTAGTGATACAAGGGCTAAAATCACATGTGCTTGCTGCAGGATTGCATAGTGAGCCAAAAAAAAAAACAGTTGATGTGTTCAGGATCCTGTTTTAGAAGGTGTACAGTATAGCACACACCTTACATGCGCCTTCAAATGGGAATTTTCCCACTTGATTTCAATGAACACAAGAAATTATTACATTTCAGCATGCACGAAAACGAGCTGCTCTTGACCGAAGACTTACAGTCAATCGTCCCACTCTGCCATATTTTGCTTTCCACTGTAAATAAAGTGGATTTCGCTGTAAATCGTCCACAAGAGAACAGAAACAATAAGGGTCGGGCACTGAACAAGAGGCTTTCTGAGAAAACAGTGAGTTCATACATTGGCAGTTGTTATATTCTGAAAATGAGTGCAGATGTTTTAGTATGCTGAAAATCACTCAAGACTTCTATGGAAGAGAGAGGCCATGGAGTAAATAAACCGGTGACAGGTATAATGAAAGGCATTCAGTTGATTTGCTTGCAGAGAGTTTTATTTTATTCAAGCGATACCTGTTTTGTCTACCAGAGGCAAATCCTGGAGACCACCATGCTGCAGACCGCCTTGAAGAAGCGTCTCTCTGGAAAACAGAGCCGGGTGAAATCATATAACGAGCTGATGGATGCTGGATGACAATCAGATGAGTATTTCTTTGCAAGGAATTCCTAGAAAACAGCAGTTCCCCAAAGAGATATATATGAATACTGCATTCTCTGTCTGTGGGGGGGAAAATATAGGGGCTGTATCTCCAGTAGTGAGGAGGATACTGTGTGAACCGTCCACCGGACTATTGCCAAGAAATGCATCCAGACCTCACCAAACATCATGCAGCTATTAGAACAGCAAGCTGAGGGTGAGGAAGAGTTGAAGGGCTACAGACAAGGGCAGAGATTTCGCTCTCTCCCTCCATCAGTTTGCTCCCTGGATGATCTGATCACACGATGGGTTGGGACTAGTCCCTTGGGGTTTTCCCTGCATGATGGAGCCTGCAAAAGCGCTCTGAGAAAGGGCTTGCTGGGGTCACCCTTTCTTCCTCTGCTTAGCCAACCAGAGCAGAAGCTTTCTGCACTCACATAAGAACAGCTTCACTTGCTGTTTATTTAAGGAAAAGAGAGGAGCTGCCTCTCAAGAGAAGAGAAGATGCCCCCAGTTGCCTCCTCTCTCCACTGGGGCAATGAGGACCTCTTGTGCAGGTCTTGGCCAACTGTGACTACTCACTACAACTCTGTGCATGTGTCCTCACCCTCACGTCTGTAGCCATCCTGCCATGCTAGGCAGCTATAAAAGCTCATGTCACTTAGGGCTGTGGTCCTTCTCCTCAAAAGTATCAGGAGGAGGAGAGAAGTCACTGGGGACAGCTCTCCTGAGGGCTGACATGCCTGCCAGGAACCTCACTGGTTTCTGGGGCAAGGGTTTCTGGTTTCTGAGGTGGCGAGGGGCTTTCGAGCTTCACCAGGAGCTGCCTTTACTTGACTGAAAAGTTGATTCTTGCCTTGCTAGTCTATGCATGGCAAACAAGGTGAGACAACTTGAGCTTTACTTGGATCTGTTAACATACACACAAGAGCAACGTGGTCCTCAGGGCTTATCTCTGTCAGTTCACATGTATTAATAATCTGTCTGTTTTGCCTTCACTGGGATTTTACCTCAGGTTAATTACTTCATATTAGCTAATGCCATGTAAGAACATGCATTTTTCCCCTGCTGGTGAAGACAAACTGGTGAAGAGCCTTTCCTGCAGGCTCGAGGAAAGCACGTACCTTTAGTACATGTTGCTGGAGCACTGCAAGGGTTGTCTCCCCCCGCAAAAAAAAGACATCAGTAAAAATGCCAGGACTATTTCCAAAAGGCTGTTACTGAAAGTGAAGAGCTACAGCCCAGTCTCCACATATCCTCTCAGCATTGCCCAACCTGGAGCTGGCCTGTGCAGATACCACTTTTCAGGACCCACAGCTGTCAGTATGCCACCTTGCATAGATACTAAATCCACTGAAATAGTCCTAGAGGAGAGAAATGCAGCATGACCAGCCTCTCTCTCAAAGTGAGGTTGAAAATAGCTTCAACTTTTGTCACTGTGTCCTGTCCTTGCATGACTCAGGAGCTCTGTGTGCACATCCATAAGACCTGGAAATTTCTCCTCTGCGCCCCTTGTAAAAAGGCCCGGCTTGAAAAACATGCCACATAAAGAACGAAGTTTGACTGCAAAAGAGAATGTTGTTTTTCTCCCCTCCCATGAATAGGATTTCAAACCAGCAGCCAAAGTGAATCATTATCCATCCCTGCCATATGTCCCTTTCAATCAATAAGGCCTTATACTCTGCTAACAATCATCTTAAACTATATCTATTAACATGAACACACATTTTCATAGTAACAATTCCATGCACGTCAAGGCACATGGCTTACAAACAGTCAAAACCATTCACAGCGGAAGGGAGACAGACTTTCTGAAGCAACGGGCTCAGCACATGGCCATAGACAAAACTGTACAGGCTGCCACTCTTACACATGTAGGCTGTTCTCTGCTTTTCATGGCACTTCTACTCTTTAACATTTTTAATCTCTCTTTTAAGCATGCGTTTTATTGAAGACCCAGTCAGTATCTCTCCTGATGACCCGAAGCTTCCTCTGAACTGGTTGATGCACAGAGGATGAGTGTGCAACAGCAGCCATCATTGGTATGGTGGGTATGGTGTAAAGAACCTGAGGATGGTTCCTAACCAAGATGGACAAGGACAAGTTTTGTGGCCTCAACGGGACCTCTTCAGACTGGAGAAAGAACAGTGAGAACAGCAATGAAGCTACTGTAAAGTCTAGCTCATATGCGGACTGGCTGCTCCATGAAGACATGGAAAAATGTTAAAAAAGAGATGCAGGGTTTCACGGCCATGGGAGACGAGCAGGAGGCAGGAGATGTTGGTTTTATTTCCTATCAGCTCAGGCAAGTCACTAAATCGCAGGTGCATTGCTGTTTGCCATCTATCAGCTTTTGTCCAGGTAGTGCATAGATACTAAATCCACTTGTGAACTCCTTAGGATGGGTTTTGCTTCCCCACAAACACTGAGCTTGATGCAGAACTTGTTGACTGAAATGCCAAGGCCTGAGGTACTCAGAGCAGTTAAGTCTTAAGTATGGGCATGAAGCATTGGGTAGATTCACCTCACTAAATGTACAGATCTACAGCTGAGCTCGTCACCTGTGGCTCCCTTGCTAGTCAATGGAAAGTCAGTCAATACAGTCAATGGAGTCCACGGTGATTCATCTTGTCCTAAAGTAGATGGTTAAAACAGATGAATTGTATAACAAAAACACCTATTTCTTCTTCCTGTCAGGCAAGTGCAGTGTGTCAGCTCACAGGCACATGTCTATTCTGCAGATGCCTGCAATGAGGTGAAACTAATCCCACCATCACCCTCATGGTCTTCCCCAACCCCCAAGCTCTGTGTACATCTCAAGCTCCAGGGAATGCAGCTTTCTGCACCCTGTGGTGCTTCACACGGAGCTGCAGATGGTTTCAAGGATCCCAGAGCAGTAGAAAGGTGGCAGCTAAAACATATTGTACTCTTTCCTTAAGTAGGACTCCAAACCCTCCTCTGGGTAGTTGTAGGCACCCAAATGTGATGTGTATCACATGAACAGACAAGGACACAGGACACAGTGTGCAACACATGAGCTGTGTGTTGGGGTTGCATCAGCTCCAGGTGTCTGTGCAGAAAATGAGAACTGACTATACAACGTTCTCATGTCCACAGAACCTCATATTAGCAAAATGTTTACAGGATGGCATGGTCCAAATCCAGCTCAGCCCTTTGAATGCCACCCTATAGAAATAAAACTCCTATCTTGCCCTGAGAGGGTACATCCAATCTTTGCTTATTTCTGCATTTTATAACTAGATGTTGCTTGTGCAATCCTTCGGTAGGTATCTAGCACACAGTATACGTGATAGACTTCACGAGATAATCCTGGTGGATTTTGGAAAGCTTAACATAAAAATTCTTTGTTAATCAAAAGGCATTACTGCTTAGATGTTTTTGTGCTGCAAATAACCCTTGGCCAATGCCTCCAAATGCCTCCAAATAACCCGACCACACTCCCTGCTTCGTGACCTTGCTTGGGGATGAAGGTGTGAAGGGAAATGCTCTTACCTTCCAGCAAAGTGCTGTGCGGTTGTGAGTGGCAATATCACCCGAACAGAGCTGCAGTGGTACAACTGCAGGGTTGCAGCCCTTGTGTTGGCTTTCTGTGCAAGAGTATTGTCTATATTGGCATCAATGGTAAAAATTTCCCTTCCCTTGCTCCTCTCTGCCATGACACGCGCTCACTGAGTCTTCCAGTCCTTATTCCTGAGATGGCCCCCCTTGCCTTTGAGGCAGATCTGTAACCATGGAAGGGCTGCTGAAAATTAATAGCACTGATTTTTCATGTGTGGAGATATTAACGATGTACAAGTTGTTGGATTTGGTACAAGATAACTGACCAAATTGCTGTGGCCTATTTTACATGTGAAGTAAATATAAGTGATCAAAGGATATCTTCTGGCTCAAAAAGGCATTAATAATACTAATAGCAGCTGAAGTAATTAAATGATTTGTATTTTTCTAAACATACAGTGTAGCTGTTGACCCTGCGGCATCTTTTCTCTGCTTTCTACCATCTCCAGACATTTCCACATCAGCAGTATCTCTAGGAATGAGAACAGTAAAGCTGAGAAGGAAATAGTTTTCCCATCCTAAGAATGTTCAAGACCATAAAAGAGAAAGATCGCTATTCCAAATCAGGATGAAGGCTCAAAATCACAGTCTTGGCATCCAGGCTGGCAATGACAAAACCACACATGGTCCCATCTAATTTCACATCTGGGGGAAAAAAAATGGCCAAACAGCTCTGAGAATTTTTGGCTGCTCTTTCCTTCTGGTTCGAGCTGCACCTGCTTCAGCAGCAGCCCCAAATCCCTTGGGATGCCCTGAACGAGCACAACAGGCGCACCAGTTGCCCACAAGTCTCTTCCAGCACTACATGGGGAGCTCCATGGGTCAGCCTTCCTTGGGGCTGACAAACCAACATAGGGTATTCTCTACAGGGAGGAGGCATTTGTATTATTTTAAAGGGCTGTGGCAAGTTTACTATGTGCAAGGTTCATCCCACGCTGTGTTGCCTCTTCCCTTAGCACCCCAAGGAAGGACGTGCCCCACTGTTTGGGACA
>JAVCKT010026487.1:4166-18348 GCA_032273925.1 Rhynchotus rufescens | reverse complement strand
CTAAAATCAAATCTAAACCAGCAAAACCACATTATGTCAAATCACAATTATTTCTTGGTAAACAGAAATATTCAACCGAATGTAACACTAAAAAGGAAGGTCCTTCTCATCCAAGAGCTTATTGGCACTCCAGGCAACCTGCTGTAAGTATTACAAAAATATTTTAGACATTTTGGATCTAAGAAACAAAGAACAACTGGCTGGCAACTAGCAAGCACAAGATTGTGTTTCTGGAGATCCGAGTTCAGCTATGGAAGTATCATTACTTGAGGCTGTAATGCAGCACGTGCATATCTCTGCTTCTTGCAGGAAGAGGGAAAGGACAGAAGGAGGCCCATTCACCAAGTGCTACCTTCATTCTCATCATGCTAATAGCAAAACAAGTAAGAAATACTTAGTGGAAGCACAGGTTGAAACCTCCACAGAACAGAATAACCAAAAGATAGTTTGGCTTTTGCAAAACTATCTTTTAATGGAAAAAGAAAAAAAAAAATCCCATTTGCTTTGAGACATACTATAAAGTACCAAATATAAGTGGGCCAGTAAGGGGCTCCAGCTACAGGCCTCTCTGGAAGTGCCTTCCCATGCAACACAGTGCAAAGCTTCCAGCTCCTCTGTAACCTGAGCTAGTCAATCCACACTCAGCAATATAGGTGTGAAGATCAGTTCGGATTGAAAGACAGCACAAGTTCACGCATATTTGTTTCAGGAATCATACAGAAGAAACTTGACATTGCTACATATAAAGAAATACCAATAAATCAAATCTAAACACAAAGCAAGCAATTTATCTTTGAAGATAATGAAACAGAAATAAATATTGCCTCACTTTATCTAATCCAGCTCCCACTACTGCTGACAATGTCCATACACAAAGTAAGCTTGAAACTCTTTCCTGGTGGGATAAACTTCAGCACAATTTGTATGTTGAAAACCTACTGGCTCTACCGAAGTTGGAATGTGTTACAAGTTAAGCCTACTCTACACTCAAGCACGCCAAGGGCTACAGTTCTTTAAAAGGTTATCTCTGCTGCAGGAAGATAAAATGGCACTTTCATCCATTTTACAGGAAGAAGTGGCATTCTTTCCACTTTAATCCTAAAAATTTGTGGGTTTAAATCTTTTAGGTGAATTCACTGAAGCAAAAATCCTCAAAACAAGATGGTGATTACCAGGGTGATGAGATCCCTGGCAATACATAGTTCTCACTTGCCATTTAGAAGCTGAATACGAACATTTCTGATAGGGAAGGGAATAAAAGGCTCCTAGAACTAAGATATATAACTTAGCCTCCCTGCTAACTGATGGACTGCTAAGAGCCCTCAAACACCTAAACAGAAGCACTCCAAATCCTCTTTTTCCCTACAGCCTATGCTGACACTCTCCAGAAACAGAATGATCTCTTAACCTTCACTATTCCCCCTCCCCAAAAAATCCAGAACATTTTACTAAGGAACTTCTGTTATGCTTTCATGCTCTTTAATCCTTCCAGAAAATATTGCCTTAGCTTATAATAGGCATAACGGTTAAAACAAATCCTGCTAGCTAGGGAAAACTGACAGATTCTACTGTTCAGTGTTTCAGTAGACTACAGATGAGGCGTTTTATAGCAAGCCCCTCAGAGGCCACAAAAGTTAGGAGAGGAAGCTAAGAAGATGCACTTTATTTTAAGTGCTTTCCCAAGTAACTGCTACTAGCACTGCTGAGACACGGCTAGATACAGGTTTGGTCTGCTGCAGTGCAGAGATTCTTATAGACAAGAGGGAAAAAAAAAAGGAAAAAAAAAAATGGATTTTTCTTCCTCAACAACCCAAGGTTCTACTTGCCAGCAGCTCTAGGAGGAGAGCACCAACTTTCTCTCCCCAAATCCCTGCGCAGGCAGTAATCTAGGCAGGCGCTGTCATACACAATCAGCTTTGAAACCATCTACTCCAGCACGCAGCCAGCAACAGATGGCTGCGAGTTTTAACCCTATTAAGTAGTACCAGGTAGTTAGGCAGGTAGCGAGGTAGGTCGGCAACCTACTTGTGATCTTTTGACACTTACCTCAGCAGCTTGTGACCATTCGTTGTAGCGACTTCAGCCAGACTTGTTAGGATTTTATGGTACTGGCTTTCACTCTGCTGAGACAAGTGTTCTAGAACTTGCCGCAACTGGAACATTAGAATAGAAGAAATTGCATAATGTTAAGGGGTTGCATAACATGATTTAGATTTGACTCAGATCATTAGCCCCTTATATCACTAGCACTCTGTAGTTTTCTAGAAATGTTAATGCAAACTTCTCTATTATGCAAAATCCAGTCTAACCTAATGTTTCATTACATCTTTCAAACAGAAGTTTACAGAAAATGCATGTGTTTTACAGTCAGTTTACACACTACAGGATATAATTGTTTTGAGTGCAAAGAATGCTAAATATTTAGCCATATAAGCCATATAGTGTTAATTTGTACAACCTATTTTCAGCTGAAAAATAAATGGCATATGCTTTTTTTCAGTACCCTCTCAGGCAAAAAAGTCATACCCAGCTAATCAATAATTCCTCATAATCACTGTAATCCAATTTGCCCCTTTTAACACCATCATTTGGCTCACAAAGACTAGAGACTACCAGTGCCCAGACACTACTCTGTCTTCAATTCCTTTGTTCTGTACTTTTCTCTGGCTTAAATATAAATTCTTTTTCAGATAAATTAACTCTTCATCAACGCTGCTCTTCATGCATCCCTATTGTTTCTTCCCTGATCGCACTCCCATTTTCAGAGAGCTTGGTAATCTTTCTCATAGAATTACTGAAAAGTGGGATGAAAAGGAATCTCATGAGGTCATTTGGTCCAACCCCTTGCCCAAAACCAGGAAAAATGTAACTGTGATACAGACTGACTTGTCTAGTTTGCTTGGCTGCTTTCAGAGTTCTTCAATCCCAGAAGCTCTGCAGCTTCCCCACAGGATTTCTTTTAATATTTCACTATCCTTAAGTATCCTAGAGTTTTTCTGATAGGTCTCCAGCAACACCTTTATCTTATTTGCTGTAAAATGGTATTTCTTTGGTCTTTTGAGCAGTCTTTCACATATTTAAAATGACTAGCAAATTCATTTTACCCAAGCCTCCTTTAAGCTAAATAGCTTCAGTTCTTCCAACCTTTTAGTTTCCTATGTTTATAATTCTCATTAATCTCTTTAGCATCTGTGCAATGGCTCTTCATCTCTCTTTTACAACAGTATGTGTTCTCATTTATCATTGTTTTTGTTCTGTGGATTCTATTCTTTACCTTTTACTTAGAACATCACTGTCCCATTCTTCCAGAATTCTCACCTATCATCTTACCTTGTAAAATTCAATCCAGTCTCAGAAATGTAAACAATGTTTCTATACATACCTATGAATGTTCAGTCTTATAATGGAAGCAATAAGATTACAGAGAACAGCACAAATTTCATAAATCCAGCAAACCAAGCTGAGTGCCAGCAGCATCTCACTGCACAATACCACAAACATCTTCCACTTTCATCTCGGGTCTGCTCAATTATTTGTAGCTATTTGCAAGCAAGCAACGTATTAAAAAAAAAAAGAAACGGAGTAACTGGATTTGGAAAGGAGTGTAAAACTATCCCATACTTCCTTCCCCTGAACAATGACGAAATGAGATTTTTGGTTTACTTGCTTTTCTCTTGGTTTACAGTGTGCTAACCCACAATAATGAAATAAGCAGGGTACAGAAGAACCTCTGAAAATGAACGGCTTGGCAATAGTTTCATCTATGGCAATAACAGAAAAAGAACCTATAGCTGGAATCTTTTACTCATTGGCTCGAAAAGGATGAGTGCTCCAAGTGTCCAAATGCAAGACACGTCCTAGAACGGTTATCTGCAGGTGGCAGCTGGGTGAAGGAGGACATGCCCCATCACACACAGTAACTGTCTGTTCAGAATGCTCCACCAGCATCACTTTGATGAGCGCTCGCAAGGTCTGCCCTGTCAGTTCTCACACTCTCTAGATCACTTTGCCAAGCACACAAAAATTTAACACTAAATTAAATGAATTCTACATTTAATCCCAGACTATCTTGTCTAAAGCTAAATTAACAATATAAATTCTCCATAGGATAAGAAAAACAGTGCATAGATCACCTATATTAAACAATCAGATCTCTAAAACACAGATTTGTAGCTTTGCAGCACATCATAATGTATTACCATATTTTCCCGTAACTCCTCATTCTGTGTCATTTGAATTATTGTCTGAAAAAGTCGAGGATGGTACTGTATTAAGACTTCACAAGTCTCTCCATATCCGCCCTAAAAAAATAACAGTTTAAAAAAATTAAACTCCCATGAATAATACTGTAGTTTTATAATATTGTAGGCATTAAAACCAACTGAGGGGCATGGATAGCTTTAAAAAACAAAAAAGTTGAAGGCAGAAATTGAAGCCTAAAATAAACTGAAATTCAATAAAGTATCAAAGTCAGACATCAAACAATGTTTTGAAGAAGACAGACCAATAATCAGATTCTTTGGTGCATCAACTCATATAGATGCACTCTTCCACCCGCCCCCGCCCCCCCTTATGAAGCTCTAGAAAGCCCATACTTTACCCTGGAACAACATTTCCTCTGACAATTCACCAAAGATTAAGAACAGTGCAACACTTGGCTCCTCTTCCTAATATTGCTAATTACATCTGGAATCTAATCCATCAAAACATAGGCTTTCTCCAAACACTGCACAAATCTGGCTCGTTACAGGCAGAAATTGGATAAACTCATTAAAAGGTTATCAAACATTAAAAATTATACAAGTATGATTCCACATATGCTCCTAAATCAGCAGCTCCATCCAATTTCCCAGAACCTTTTGGGAAAAGGCTGTATTTTTAGTCTATGAGGAAAGGTAAACATGGAGACAGAAGCAGACAGTTGAAAATGCAGCCCCAGCAAAGCAAGGCAGCATTTGGATACATTCAATAGGCCTCATCTATTTTTGATGCCTTATGACACCTCAGGTTACAGGAGATGAGAGCAACAGATCTCTCAGCAAAACTCAGCATTTTTATAGACCACCTCTTCCTTAGACAATAATCACCTTCAGATAAAGTGCAATTGGATCCATGACTCAGGAGTTCTGGTTCAGAAAACGCATTGCTGGTTCCTCACATAGAGCCTTGTTTAAGCTGCACTTTTGTTTTGTCCCCCTTAAATGATTTACACACCTCTATGTCTCCTGCGTGCACTTTCTTTGCAAGGGGAAGAATACAGTATCAGATATACCTGCAGTTGACTCTCACTCCAGAGAATTTTACAGGTTAAAAACAAAAAAATATCAATGATCAAATTCCCCAAGCCTTGAAAACAATAAGGAATTCTTTCCTGAGTGTTTCAGTCTAGTGCAAATGGCTAAGAAAGCTATGAATTTAGTAAGAGAAGAACGAGCTCTTCTCTTGTGGTTCTTTATGATACCCCCTTTTTATCCTCCCCCTCACAAGGGCGGGCACACACACCAAAACCACATGCACTCCCTTACATATTAGTAGTTATTATGTAACTAACTACTAGTTACATAGTTAGTATGTAGGGAGTATTAGGATTCTTCCTAATATAGTATATAGATATAGTATTAGGATTGCTCCTTTGCGAGGCTCCAATGAAACATCATTGTCAGAATCCTCTGAATCCCTGAGTGGGATTCCACTAACATGGCACAGGTTTCCTGCAAAAGAACATCTGTGGATCTTGCCAAGGCCAGACGCAGGGCTTCGCTACAGACAGAAAAGGCAGTGAACGACAGGTCAGCCTCAGATGTGAGGGAAATATTTCACATAAAGATGTCGAGAAAACCTCAGATTTCTTCAATGGAATTTCAGCAGAATCCTTTCAAAAGGCAACATATCAGCTGGACACTCAAAACATTTAGATGTTTTATAGGAGGAAAGAAGGAAAAAAAGAAAAAGAAATAATCTATCAGCATACATAAGTAATACTCCTACAAATGTTGGTTACTCCATCAAAGCAACCAGAGAGTCTGTCCCATCAGAGGAGTCAGAAATAAAGATTAGAAGGGAATTGTGAAAATATACAGTTTTGAAAATAAACCATGAAAACTATGTTTAAAAAGGCACAATAAGTGTTTACTGTTAAATTCAATCTTGTACTTCTAATTATTTCAGGCACGCTACCTAAAGTGACACAAAGACAGTAACAGACATGAGATCCTCTCCTGTTGCTACATGAGTTTTTATGGCATATTTACACAGTTCTAAAACAGCATACCATGGGTTTTTTTTTTTTTTTTTTTTTTTTTTTTTTTTTTTTTTTTTTTTTTTGCCTGATATTCTGGAAATGAAAAGAGCTGTTTTCTTTGCTGCCAGCACCAAGCTTACTGCATTCACAGACAAGCAGATCCACACTAACTAATGCCAGCGTGAATTCTGGAACCTGACACCTTATAGTACTTTGCAAGGCTTGAAATTCAAAATTGTTATTCCTACTAAGGAGCATTATCCTTAATATTCTAGGGACAGTC
Organism: Rhynchotus rufescens; assembly: GCA_032273925.1. Classification (NCBI taxonomy): domain Eukaryota; kingdom Metazoa; phylum Chordata; class Aves; order Tinamiformes; family Tinamidae; genus Rhynchotus; species Rhynchotus rufescens. The sequence goes on along the minus strand of JAVCKT010026487.1, from coordinate 11,824 downwards.
CAAAAGTAAAGGAAAAAAAAAACAGACTGAAGACTAAAGCTGAGGATTTAAGATTTCTCTTAGATATAGAAAGGACTGCTGTCAATAAAAAGAAATGCTGTTAATAATCTAAATTAATCAAGTCCTTCAACAGATAAGTTTTCAGAATTAATTATTCCCTAGAGGAGTCACCATCAGATAAATACAGCTACTTCAACTACAGATGCTAAAAGAAAATAAGGAATTTTAAGGAATCACGCAGGTATAGCACTTAGAATACCTTGGAAAAATCAGCAGCATGATTTTATTTGTTTATAGTAGCATTGCTTCAAGAGAAAATTAAAACATTTGTTAAGGTAATAAAAATGACTCCTTTCTGAGTATCTTCACCTCTTGCTTTAACAGTTAAGCGTACACACACACACACACACACACACACACAGAGCTTTTCACCATCAGACAAAGAACTAACTTCCCAATCTAACAGTTCTGCAAACTCTGTTTCTTCAATTTCGTGAAGCCTTTAAAGACTTTAATGGATGTCATTAAAGAGTTTTGCAAACTGGGAATCACTGACCTAACAATTGAAAATTATTTTTGCAATTCTGTTTTGAAAAAGAACTATAATCTTTCGCAAGCCTAGACAACACAGACAAGATTAATCAGCTACAATTGGATAAAACATTAGAAGTTCAAAAAAAAAATTGCTCAATACCTGAACACAGAGATCCAATGGAGTAACACCATTTTTGTCTGGTAAATACTTGGCTCCTCTCATCAAAAGGATTTGTGCAGTGTCTCTCTGACCATGACTATTTAAAAAGAAATAAATAAATAGACAAAAGAAAGTTAATGCAGCACTTCATCCAAGAGTGGTAATTCTGCTTCTACATTATCCAACTAATAAAAACAAATAAGGTAGGGCTGATACCAAAGCCATATTAATGCAACAGCTACAAGCTTTCCAACTGTGTGCTAGGTTGTTGGTTGCTTCTTACATAAACTCGTATTTGCCATACCGGAATGCCTGGGCCCCTAATGCTAACAGCTCCAGGAGATCAGAGCACAAGTGACAATTAACAGCTATAGGGCAAGAGGTGCCTTCATTGGGCTTTAAGCAGTTCCTGACTGTGCCTCCTCTGCCACGTCCTTCCAGCTCAGGAAACCAACAGATTAACCTAACATACTAGACTCGGCCTCAAGAAACACTCAGGCTCAGATAACAGAAGCATCAGCCTTCCTTCCCAGGCGGCATCAACCGGTACTTGTGACAACGGCAGGCGTTGGCTTCCACTACATACCCTGTTCATCCCACCTTTCCAATTCCTCCAGTTTTTCATTTCTAAAAGAACCCCAGTGTAGCTCTTGCAACATGTTCCTTCCTCACGAAAAGCCTAGGACTCAAGCAAGTCCCCACCTTCTTCTAGAGCGGGCGCCCACACCAGTCCCTACAAACACCCTTTACAGGGCCCCTCTTCAGCTGCCAAGAGCAGCACACGAGCTCCAGAGACCAGGGTTCCCACAGCCTGGCAGCCCACCAGGGCAGCCCATTTCGCCCTTTGTTTACACCAGTGTTTAATCACAGGTGAACTATTTAACCTGCAACCAAAGCACAGGGATTACAGAATTGTAAATGTCTAACAAATAGCTGAAAGGCTCCAATTAAAACAAGGTATCATTAATCATATGCGATTAGTTTTGAAATAAAACTAAACAATGAAGAAAACAGAACTGACCGGTGACAAAACGATTTCAGGCCAACGTTACATCTTCAAGGCACACACATACATTTTATGACATATATATAACGTCATATATATATATATATAATGACATAGTGTACATTAAAGAATAGTCATATTCTGCGATTTTTTTTAATAAATTGATGAATGTAGTAATCATTAACCTAACTACTCCTATTTTTCAACATACATACATAGTCTTCCCATAAACACATTGAAAAAAACCCACTCATTTAGAAGGTATTTTAAAAATGCCTGGTAGACTGGCATTTATGAATGGTAGGGGAAGGAAGAGCCAGGACGATTATCACTGCTTAACAATCTGAGCAGTGTTTGCAAAGAATATTGACCCAGGACAAAACGCTTGTCAAATCCTTATCTTAAGAATTCCTCGATTTTAGATAGCCACAGAAAAAGAGAAAAATGCTACTCAAAATATCCTGGGTTGGTAGATCTCATTTTTTACAGAGAAAAGTTCAGTAGTCTGATTTATGTCTCATGCTAGAACACGCACAGCTATGTACTCAACATGTCTGTTAGAAACAGGTACATCAGGCTGCAGTACAAAGGTAAGCACTTAGATAAAGCATCAAACTGCACCCAAACACGAGGCACAATTAAATACAAGTCAGCTTTTACGTTTCCTCATTTAAGTCCTTTCTAATAATTCTGTTATTGCACTTGTGCATTCCCCAAATACTCTGTATTTTTCTAGTCAACACTGAGAAGTCAGGAATACGATACCTGCAAGCGAAATACAGCGGAGTTGCTCCTGACACATTGGGCCTGTTAATATCTGCACCGCTGTCTAGCAAACACTGCACTGTCTATTTGGGATAGAAGAACACACCAGCATTAGAAAGATATCAACAGAAACACCTCTTAGCTTGCAATTATTTAGTGTCATGCACCTCTAACTGTACTCAAGGATTTAATTTCCAGTAATGAATCACAAAATCAAAATTCCTAAGCACTAGATGGAGCAGCATGGCTGTTACTGCTCAAAGCCTTCTCATAACTTCCCGTTTTAATAACAATGCCTTTAATAGAATTCAGCTAATATCAAAGATGCTGGAACTAGTTGTTCTCATAGAACCGTATGCAGTCCATACCAGTTATTATCAAAAAATAGAATTCTTCATATTTCCAAACATCACAGTAGGAATAAAACAAAGGAAGAACAAAAACTAAAGCAATATCCAAAACTTAGCAACTTTAACATGTGTTTATAATGTTTAGAAACTTACTGTCTTGTGGCCATTTTGACAAGCTACGTGAAGCGCTGTCTGTCCCATTGCATCTTCAACATCTACATTGCTGACATGTTGCACGAGGTCGTGAAGCAATTCTGTTCGGCCATTCACAGCCAACCAATGAATCTAAATACAAACATATATATGTGTTTCCTTTACTACTGATATCAGTACTTCATAAATATGACCTTAAAATTGACTATGCTATTGTCACAACTTTTTCACAAAGACAAGCTTTTACTAAGATCATCATATCATGGCTAGATATTTGGAACATGTTTCAATTCTAAAAGGTACTAGACACACTTACATGCAGAATCAGTCTTCACAGTTGGCATTTATTTCAAGAGTCCTACTAAAATTAGAAGTACTTACTGCAGTCAAGCCTTCATTATTACAAATGTTGACATCTGCACTATATTCCAACAGCTTGCTCATACATTTCTTCTGGCTGAAAAAAAACAAAAAACAAAACAAATCAAATAAAACAAACAATAAATTTAAAAAAAAAAAAAAGAAAAAACTAAATCTCAGTCATTCAAAAGAATTTACAGGGAGAAAGCATCTTCTCAGTCTCCCTTCCCACTAACCCATCCCAGGTATAAACCACAGCTGGAAGGTTTTATTTATAAGGAGTACAATACTGAGCATTTAAAAAAAGCAATAATCATTAATAACAGAGGAGATTCATACAATGCAAGTGTGGTACATGACATCAAGTGTGTGGTGGGGGATGATAATCATGCAGCTGAATGGTTCTGGGTAGAGCAGAGAAGTACTTAACTACTTAAACAGCTTCAACTGAGCATGAACTACACTCTGAAGACAAGAAGCTGGAATTCAAACAATGGAAATCCATGAAGTTCATGACCACCACTAGCACACTTCAGTGAACATACATCTTTAGGACACCACCACATCATTATTAGAAAGAGACTCACCATTAACACTAAATAGATTCTCAACAACTGTAACTGCCTTCACAGAAGTGGAAGTGTTTTTCCTATTTCATATACTGTTGGTCTATTAATGCTCTCTAGTTCCGTAAACACTTTACTATTAAAGTGTTTGATTCTTACTTTTTCCTCTTTTTTTAACTTTTTCCTTTTTTAAAAAAATCTTATCTTTTATCTCTCAGAACTTTCTCTTATTTCCCTTCCACACAAGTATCCCCTGTAAATTTCTGCATTTGATCATGTACCACTGGCTCCTTCTCCCTTTCCACACAGGACCCAAAAGCCACTCAATAGCTCCCATTCTTCAAATACTTGAAGTATTTGCCCTACTATAATTCAGTGTTACTGTACTGTACACATGCTCTAAAATGAAAAAACAACATCTCTGTCTCCATGTACTATAGTTTGAGAAATAACATTTTAAGAACTTGTCTTTATAAAGACATGGTAGTTTGGCCAACTTTTACTGAAAAGAAATTTCATGTGTCACACAGAATTTCAAAAATGCCATCGCTAGCTTCAGAGTTGGAACCTGGTTTATTTTTAACACTGTGAAACTTTGCTTTCAAAATAAATATTTTATCCAGACGAAAATACAAAGTTAATTCAAGCTAAAGCTTCGATTTAAAGAAGCCAGAGCTTGTTTAACAGGAAAAAAGGAAAAAAAAAAAAATCTCTTGCAAATCAAAATAAGTACCTAGCATTTGTCTCAGAGAGCACCTAGAAAGCATTATGAATGCATTATGCTTAATGAATTCTTCCACCTCTCTCCTTTTTTATTCAATTCACAGTCACCTCAAAAACAGCGATGCAAAGGCTTCCCAGAAGTAGCACTATAGCAAGTGAGCAGCAGCAATCTAAATATGAGAAATATGTAGACATAACAGTCGAAGTCATGACAAAATAGATGGTGATAGAAAACAGATAGTGGATGGTACAAATGGAGCTCAGGAGCACAAACTAGTTTCATGTGGATTTTAGTCATTTATTAATATTAAAATATTTTAAGGAAAAAAAAATCTACTCCCAGAATCAGCCCCTGTATTGCAGATAATGTTGAAGACCACCTTTCAACTGAAAAATATTGCAACTATATACTTCAAGATAGACATCTGCATGTATTATCTATTTCTCTCTCTCTCTCTCTGTGTATATATATAATATATATATATATAAATATAAATATATAGGGCATATATTGATGTTTTCTGCATTTTCATGTCCAGTTTTTTGTATTTGACTTATGTTGCATAATTCCATTTCTTTGCAGATGACCACTTTTAATCATTGTCATACACATTAACATGTCTCACACATTGCCCTGAATTGTATAGTATGCTCTCCTATAAACTTGGTATCTCACAGAAGCCTTTAAAACTTGGAACAGAGAGACAAGCACAAAAGAGAAACTTAAGCATTTTTTACTGCAAAATTCTTCATTTAAACATTCATTTTTAGAGAATCAGCAATGTAACTGAGGTTTATTACTAAGTATAAGAGTTACCTCACCGTCTTTGCTGCCTCCCTCACCTTAATACTGCACATGCAAGTTTTGTATTCCTCTCCCTGCAGAAAAAGTTCCCTTGGAAACATTTACTTGGTAACAATATGATCAGCAAAAATGCTTCCAGTTTTCTCTTCTACGTATTTTCTTTCTTAATTAACTGGAAGGTAAATTCATACTTTGATTGAAATGGAATCATCATGTTAGTCAAAGTCAAATATCCTCAACGTGCAGCTGCTGATTAACAGAACACATTAAAATAGTTCTAGAATTATTGGTACTTCAGATAAATTTGCTTACATATAAAATTATGTTTTGATTATTTAAAGGAATTTCAAATTCCAATTCATTGTAAATGTGTCATTTCTTGAAAGAGAAAAAAAAGTGTTTAATCTATGCAAAAATACTACAGAACACATTAACTGAAGTGCATGCCGTACATTTTAAGAAAGAACAAAAATATTTTTCTTACCCATTTCTTGCTGCTAAATGAAGAGGTGTGCATCCTGAAATGTCCTGATAATTTGGATTTGCTCCTTTTTTTAGCAATAGGACAAGGCATTCGACTGATCCACAACTGAGAACGGATAAAGAAGGGGAAAATTGTAACAAAGATATTTTAAAACCAAGTCTATTATTGACATGCATATAGCATTATCAAGTACAGATTACATCCAGCACAAAAGGATGTTAACCTAACCTGGTTTTACATCCTCATATTTCAAAGCTAAAGGAAAAACACTTTAACGCAGTAGAAGTTGCGACCAATTCTTACTAGTCAACAGGCATTAACTTTTTGTCGGACTTTAATGACTTCAAAACCCAATAAGGAATCTTCAAAACTGTTAAATGTTTAAACTGAAAACTGCTTAAAATGTGTTTTTTTCTGAACATTTTGTTTACAGCCTCTCATCTCCTTCATCCTTATTCTATTCACAGGATTAAAATGTTCACTAAACAATTCCAGCATGATTTTTTGTTACATTTCAGTTTTTAGAAACTGCATTTAAAAGATTAAATAACAGAAAAAAAATCTAAAGCTCATAAAATTATTTCTTTTCTGCTTGCTTTGAATCTGTATCTATCTTCTTCCTGGTAACCACTGTCAGCTATGATGCAGAAACTTTGCATTAGATGTTAATCTTGCTCCTGAATTCCCCAAGAGAAGGAGCTGATTACTATAAACATTATGGCTTGTCTGGTATTCCTCCTGACTGGCTTAGTCACTACTACTAGTCTCATCAGTTCCACAACTAATTCCATAGCAGACAGAAAAAAGAGTCTGGTTGTACAATAAGTAACTTGCAAAAACAACATCTTAATCAGATACCTAATAGAGAGTCAAGATGTGAGAAAATCCACAAGGTAGAAATAATAAAATACAGTTCCATTTACAAAAGAAACAAAAGACATTTACGCAGTCTCCCACAATCAACCAGACAGCAACATTTCAAGGAAGCTTTTCAGATATAAGTTAAAATCAGCTTTTATTTCTTCTGCTAAGTATATTTTATATAATGATTATAACTCCGAGATATAATGTTCAGAAAAAAGAAATTTCTAGAAGGGTCTGTTTAAAAAAGCTCCATCTTTAGTGTGCCCCAAACCTTGCTACTGTAGAAAGCATATACACATTTAAAACATTTCTTCAATTTTCTTTTGCAGGAGTTTAAATACAAGAATATCAATATATTTAGAATAGAACTCAAATATAAGGTATTTATTTCTCAGTTTCAAGTCAGTATTCAGCAAAGTGCTTTCAAAAACTATTTCGTTACTCAGACGTTAATTACAGTATTTCTAGGAAATACAGATTTATCCCAGGGAAGAGCTATAAATATGCATGTTTCATAACTGAAGTCAGATGAATAAGTCAATCCAGGTGACCACTTTGAAATTTCCAGCTAAGTACTTTATCCAGGGTACAAAAAATTACTGAACAATCAAGTTTTCTTCAATTCAGGACACAAAGTGATCTGGGACAGCTGCTTCCAATGAGTATCCTCATGCTCCCCATCCATGTCAAAATACTACAAAAAAGCATGCAGCTCCTAGTTGGGCAGACAAGACTTTCCTAAATCTAGAAAAGCATGGGTAAGTTTGCTATTAAGTGCAGTGGCTACACTTCTCTATTTTTTACTTTCTCTGAAAGTTTAATCTCAAAAAAAAAAAAAAAAAAAAAAAAAAAATTCCCCCAATTAATTTAATACAATATATAAAAAAT
>JAVCKT010026486.1:0-10274 GCA_032273925.1 Rhynchotus rufescens | reverse complement strand
GGTCCCGCGCGGAGGGGCCGGCGGGATGCTCGGGAGCGCGCCCGGCCGCGGCCGCGCCGCGCACGGCAGCCATAGCAACAGCGGGGCCGTCCCAGCGCAGCCCCAGCCCGCAGCGCGATAACGGCGCAGGGGGGCGCGGGGGGAGGCAGCGCCGGGCAACCTCCTCGGGGGCTGGCACAAACACACGGCGCCGGGAGCCAGCGCGGCCAGCCCCCCCGCTCCCTTTGTGAGGCTTCCTGACACACATTCCCTCTCCATGGCTGACTTTGCAAGTTTCCCCATCCTCGCGCGGCTCCTTTTCACGCGGCTAAATTATACACGAGAGGAGGGGCATGCTGGAAATGCTAATAAAAAATAAAACCGGGCGGGTCGGCGGAGCGGGCTGCAGCCTCGCTGCTCCGGGGCTGCTCGGTGGAGCGAGGAGGGACGGGAGCGGGTCCCAGGGCAGCTGCGCTAGAGCCTGTCACTTCTGCAGCCATCAAGGACGAGCGCTGCGCTGGGAGCCGGCAGCCGCAGGGCGCAGCGCGGGCCGCGGCAGTGTCCCTTTAACGCGCTGTCCCAGCGGCCAGAGCACCATGGGCACGGAAGGAGATGCTGCATTTCCCCCTAGAAACGTCCCCGTTATAGGGAAAATAAAATAAAATAAAATAAAATAAAATAAAATAAAATAAAATAAAATAAAATAAAATAAATCTCGCAGGGATGGGGCTGGAGCCTTCCCGTGCAGCCGCCCCCGCGCCCCCCCAGCCAGCATCTCCAGTTGGATGGGAGGGAGGGAAGGGCTTGGCGGCAGCGGGAAGGCAAAGGCAGCCCGGAGGGGGCGGGAGGGAGGCTGAGCTGGGACGTGACTCGCAGCAAGGTCGGGCTGCGAGCGGGACAGCGGCCGCTCCGGGGGCGGCCGCGCCGAGAGAGGCTCCCGCGAGCCGGGGGGGGCGGCGCGAATGTCACTTTTTGGGGCCGGGCTGTCGCAGCCTCGCCGCCCGGCTCGGATGAGTCAGAGCGCGGCCACAACCCCCCTCGCGGGCCGCGTCCCGCGTGGCCGCGCGGGGCCGGGGAGCCCCGCGCGGGGCCAGGGCGGCTCCGCGGCTGGTGGGAGCCCCGCGGGCGGCGCACACGGAGCCCCCCGGGAGCGGCCCGTCGCCGGCGCAGACAAAGCCGCGCTGCCCTCCTTCCCGCCGCGCAGCGGGCGAATAAAGCGAGCGCCATATGGTGCCAAGGCTTGGTGGAAACGGGGCCAGAGCCCGGAGGCAGAGGAGATGGCACCGCTCCCTTTGCACCCCCATCCCACCTCTGACCGCCTTTGGGCGCCGCCTGCCCTGTCCAGAGCGGCTTCTCGGCTGCCCCGGAGCCCCTGCTGCCCACGGGCAAACACGTGGTTCTGCCAGGGCTGGGCAGGGACTCGCTTGGCCCCTCTCACAGCATTTAGGAGGCTGGAAGCCCAGGCCGGAGCCCTGGGGGGGCCCAGATAGCATCTCTGGAGGCCCCACACAGGACCAGCCGTGAGGCCATGCTGGTGATCGTGGAGGCAGCTCCTGCGCACGCCTGCCTGTGCTCCCAGCCTCCTCCCGGGACCCGTTCTAGAGAGGCTGCAGATGATTTCTCTCCTAAAGGGAGTTTCCTGCAGTGGATGGAAGACCTGACAGGGAACCCCTGGCACCTTCTCTCCCACTGTGCCGCCATCCTCCCAGCCACCTGGGTGCTGCAGGCGGGTTGCTCGCTGCCAGACACCTTATGTTGAGGGGCCTCCACAGTGACACAGGCACGTAGATGGGTTTGCAGAGAGGCTGAGCACCTGCAACCGCCTCTGCAGCCAGCGCTACACAGGAGACCCAGACCCTTGGAGAGCCCAGAGCAGGGCAAGGGGCAGCAGCATTCAGGTTTGCTGCAGACCCACACAAACCCCAGCCACAGCTGGGAGCTCCCTTGGCCAAGCTGATGCCGTACATGCAGTTCCCCCATCCTCTGAAATGGTCTTGCAGGAGGAAGCATTTGGCTCTGCCCTCTGGGCCAGCTGAATCCAATGTGGGATCTCTCCAAGGTTTTGTAGCCACGGGGGTTCAGTTCTGTTGCTTGCTAATGCGGGCAGATCATTTGCACCTGAGTCATGCTGATGAAAATCAAGGCAGTTGTGCAAGCGAAAGAGTTTATTGAATCACACACAAAAATGCACGGACGATAGTGATCAGACAGGGCCCACTCAGCAGCCCCCAGCTGCTTCTGTGTCCCCCTCCTTTCTCGCTCAAAGAGGCAATGGTGCCTAGAGGAGGGAGTCCCTGTGCCCCTTCCCTGCTGCAGACCAGCTGTGGGCAGCCCCTTTTCTCCCCAAAACGCGCACCCTGAGCAGGGGCTGCAGCGCTCTGCAGCTGCGCCGCGCTGCACAAAACGCCGTGCTCATATTCCCTGCCGCGCTGTGGATGGCTGGGGACAAAGGGACAGGCCCATCCCGGGCCATTGCCTGGGATGTGCGGAGGCTCGCGGCTCCCCGCGCCGTCACAGCCACCATGGTCCCCGCAGCTCGGGCTGCGCTCCCGGACGCGCTGTCCCGCGGCCTGTGGGTAAACAGAAGAAAACGGCACAAAGGAGGCATTGAGGCTGCGCGGTGCCGCGAAGGGCACTGCCGCAGCTATCGGGGGGATGTCCCTGCCGGGTTTTGCTCTATTGCTGCAGAAGCGGGGATCAGGCACAGCAGGGACACGCCACAGAACGCAAGGGCCAGGTCTGGGCATCGAACATCCCCCAGGGTTAGACCAAGGGCAGCTTCAACACTCACAGGCAGAGCAGGGAGCAAGGCAGCCGCACTGCTGCTGGAAGGCGCCCATCACCAGGCTGGAGTTGGGGATGGAGCTTCCCAAGGGGTGGCATGTGGGAATGCACCCCACACCCTGCACCCTCCATCCTGCACCCCGCACCTCCATTCTGTACCACACATCCTCTATTCTGCACCCTGCATCCTCCATCCTGCATCCCACACCCTCCACCCGCACCCGTCTCTTTGTGGGTGTTTAACCAAACCCGGGCTGCTGCAGGGCTGCTGGGGCTGCCTGTGCATGGCGAGCTGAGGCTCCCTGTGCTCCCAGGGCACCTACCTGCTTTTTGCTAGTGGAGTCCTCAGGCCGTGCCCAGGTTGGCCCCGCATCGCACCACGAGCGCAGCACCGTGCCCAGGCCCAGGCCTGGTGGTGCCCCCGCCGCAGCGATCCGATTGCCCCGACCTGGGCCCTGCTGCCCAGACTGCGCACTGCAAAGCTGCAAACGGCCTGGGAGTCCCAGCGCCCGGCTGCAACCTGGCGTCTGTGCCAGGGCCTGCCCACGCTGATGGCACCGGCATCTGCTCCATGCATGAGCGGCTGTACCCGGCTAGCTGGGGCTGGCACAAGGTCCCTGCAGGATGGAGCCCAGAGCAGCCTGTTGGGGTGGGAAGGGGACGAGCTGGAGGGGGGGACCTGCCCCCACAGCCAGGGCTGTGGCAGCGAGCGGAGCCCCCTGAGCCCTGGGAGCCTCCGGCCGCCGCTGCCCTGCATCGCATTTCCCAGGAGCCCGCCAGCCGCGGCCTCATTAATTATGCAAATGAAAGGTGCAGCCTGGGCGCCGGCGCCGGCCCCAGCGCAGGGAAGTTCCGCTCCGGAGCCGCGGGCTGCCCCGGGGCCGGGCAGCAGCGGCGGCGCGCGGTGCCTGCCGGCGGGATGGATGCTGGCGGTGATTATCCAGTCATCCCCTTCAAGTGTACGGCAGCCATAGCAACAGACAGATGTGCTGTCCCAGGCAGAGTCCGCAGCGAGCTGGGGAGAGAAGCACAAAAATTAACCCCTGCGCGGCCGCGGCCGTGCACCATCCTGGCGTTCTGGGACCGGGGCAGGCTGCAAGCTCTCTGCGGAAATCCTAGGGAAGCAGGCAATGAATAAAGAAACAAAATAAAGAAAAATTGTCCCGCTGCACCGTGCTGGAAGTCGAAGGCAGGAATTGAGCATTGTGCAGGTTCTGCTGCTCCGGTGCCCGAGAGCTGGAGGGGAAGGGGCTGTCGGGAGCTTGGGGTCCCAGGCAGCGCTGCTGCAGGGGGAGCATCCGCACCCAGGAGCCGCACGGGCACACGGGGCCGCACGCTGGCATCGCATTGCAGCTGCAGCACGGCCACAGATCACCGCTTGTGCCCTGGCCAGGGATGCACAGGCTGGTGATACCACCAAAACCCAGCCCAGCTCCTGCTGAGGGACCTTCGGGCACCAGGGCTCTGCTGCAGCTTCCCCTAAGCAGCCAAATGCGGGTGTTGCCAGCACAAAGCAGCCCCTGCCTCCCCGAGCTCTGCTACCCGCCGCCCAAGGCTCCATGGGGCAGCCGGGCTCCCTCCCTGCAACCAGAGCGGCCCTGGCCCCACAGGGCATGGGGGGCCCGTGGGGCAGCCCCCCACACACGTACGTGGATGCTGCCGCCCCGGCCTGCGGAGACTTCGGCAGGCGCGGGCAGGAGAGCCCGGCCGTGCGCAGGACACCGGCCCCGGGAGGGACGGGGACAGCCCTCCCGCAGCCCAGCACCCGCGTTCCAGCCCGCACTGCAGGTCACGGGAACACCGCTTTGCTTCCCAAACCATGGACTATTTTTGGTCCCTATTGCTTCTTTCTCACGCCTGCTGCGCGGGCAGCGAGCGCTGCCGCTGCCTGCCGCCTCGCCAGGCTCCACACTGCGCCGCGCCGGCCTCAGCCTCGGCTTTTTCTGCTTTCCCTTGAAGAGGAAGGAAAGGCGAGGGGGGAATCTGCTGTCAGAGACACTGGGAAGATGCAGCAGGATGTGGGCAGGAGCCGCCCGCTTCCCCGCGCAGCGCCGGCAGCGCGGCCGGTCCCGCGCACGCTGCAGCCCGGCTCCCACGCGCGGAGCCCGTTGGGTCCCCGGCGCCGCAGCCGCCCGCTGCTCCGCCTGCTCGGCCGCCCCGCGCGCACCGGGGAGCATCCGCGCTGCAGCCGCCCTCCTCACATCCCTTCCCTCCCGGCGTTTTGTTCGTGACTCTCCACAAATACCTCCCAGCTTTGGTTTCACCAGGAGCAGCAAGGCACGTCGCCTCTTCGCCTCCTTCTCATGGTTATTCTAACCGCTATTTTTGCACTTGTTTCATGTCAAATTCCTTAAATATAGGTAATCAGAATTGCTTATAGTCCCTCAAAGTTTCACCAGTCTTTCATATTGCTGCAAATCTCCCTCAGAACTGCTCTCCTGGGACAGCTTGGGATCACGGGCTCCGTTTTCTTGGCGGCATCCTGATGGGGAATCACAGCTATCTCAGCCAGCCTCCGGTAGCAGAAAGCTGCAGACAGAGTCTGTGCGAGATATCCAGGCTCCCTTTATATTTGATAGAAAGACCGAGGCATCTCTGGAGCACAAGAGGTGTTTCGAGCACCTGGGATGAAGCATTTCTGGAGGTGCTCGTCTTCCCCATGGACTATAAAGGGACTAGACAACCAGGCCACCCCAGCTGTCCTGCTTTTAAATAACTGAAGCTAAGAGAGATGAAAACTCACCCTTAGTGAGCCATATGGGTCTCAACACTTCCCCACGGAATTACTTCCAAAGTCGGGATTCCTGGCTCCTATCAGAAATGATCGCCAACTCCTCCGTGGCTTTGCAGAGCATCGCCCTGTGCCCATGGAGCCCTTTGCTCCCTCCTGTGCATCGTCCCTCCGGCAGCCTCTCCTACCCCAAGCAGCAACGTGCAAGAATATTTGATAAATGGTCTCAGTTTTGGTCCCGCTCTAAGTACGAATCTCAACGTGGCCCGATGAAACCAGGATAACTGGGGATCCCGCAGGGCACTAGCTGTTGCTGCACAATCTCTCACTGAGATCTATGTAGCACTTGCTGCTGACTTGTAGGAAATGACTTTTTACATGGCTTGAGCTGCCCTTCCTTCCAGCTGATAAGGTGCATCGTGCCCAGGAGCGAGGAGGCGCGATGCCGGGTACCCCGCTGTGCTCCTCGCACCGGCGCTGCTCCTCGCTGCTCCTCGCCGCGGCCGCCTGCTCCCCTGCCCGGGTCCCAGGCCCTCCGGGAGCGGCTGCGGTGGAGCCGCCGCCGCCCCATTGATCCCAGTGGGAGCAGCTCCTGGCCGCCAGCCACCAGCTTCAGACTCAGCCCTCCACCAAGACGCTCGTCTCTCCTTTAAATTGGCACCTTTATGTGTTTTTCTCCTCCAACAGGCACCCAGTCCTTCCGAATCCACAAACATTCTCCATGGTAGATTGAAGTCTAGAGGTCACCTATAAGCTGAGCGAAAATTATCTGTTTTTATCGCTTTGGATAATTTACAGCTGTGCATATTGTCCCTTCATTCTCACCCTGTGAGGACAGCCCAGTAAGACCAAGCCCATCTCCAGCCATTGTCCATTCTGCAGAACTGCAGCCTTCCTGCAGGCCTCCCACAGCAGCTAAGCTGCTCCAATATTTCCAGCTAAGTAGTTTCTGGGTATTATAATTGTTCATTCCCAATTTTCTTATTTTTCTGCATCTCTTTCTGGTGAGAAAATCATCACAAGGTGGCACATGCTGGGGAGTGGGGCACCTGTGCAGGGAAAACTGGCTGCACAGAGCACTGGGGGCTTCTTTAGACCTGCTGGGAGTTCCTAGGAACAGTTTTATTTATGGAGTATAAATAGCAATAGGCCTGAGTTATCCCATGTTTGTCTATACCAAAGCCTGCAGCAGATACCCTGTGCCGAGATACTCTTTCTGCCATCCTCAACTGAGGATGTAAAGTCCAGCTTTAATTAATATTTACATTTTTCCTCCTGCTAACTTTAAGGACAAAATTGGACTCGATTTCATGCATTACAGTCTGGCATGTCACCGAGCTAGTGACACAACCACATGCCAGGTTGGGACCTGAAGGGTGATGTGAACACAGCCTGTGGTGGAGATGGTCCTCCCAGAGCTCCGCTCAGAGATCAGTTCTGGCTCTTCTGTGCTCTGCCCCCTTCTTTTCCTGGCCCTTCCTTGTCTTGCTTTGCCTTCCAAAACTGGGGACATTCATTGGTCTCGAGGGAGACCCTCTGGATCCTCTCGAGGTAGACCCAAACCTGCTGCCAGAACCAATAGGCAGATTGAGTGAGACGCGCGGAAGAGCAGACACAGAATTTAACTGGAACAGCTAAAGAACCGAAGCAGATGGAAGGCACGAGAGGAGCGTGTCAGGCAGGACCTGGTTCCCCCGCTCAGACCCTGGTGAGCAGAGACCCCACGGCCGGCGGGCGCCGCGCGCGGGCTCGGGACACACGCGGCCAGCGCTGCCCATTGCAGCGATTTTCCGCCGGGAAAGCCGTGCCGAGGAGAGGAGCACCAGCGCCTTCCCTTCCCTCAGCCGTCCCCACCATGTGCTTGGAGCAGACTGGCTCTCCGCATGCCAAGTATATGTCTACCCAAACAAATTGCTGTCTACGGAGAGTCTCAAGGAGCCTGCGACTGCTGACGACCAGAGACAGCACCGCGCTCCTCCTCCTCGCCATCCTCTCTTAGCCTTCCTCTTCCCTAGGGCAGGTCCAAGCTTCCCATCCCATGGACATTCTCTCCTCCTCCTGCCTTCTTGCCTCTGGCCCTAAAGGCAACCCTGAGGACGCACAAGGTGGAGGGCCACGGCCGAGGACATTCCAGCTAGCACTTCATGAGCAAACAAGATAGAACAGCACCAGGGTGGAGACCCCGCCGGTGGAATAACCCACTCGCCTCTGCGCAGGAAAGGGCAAGCGTGAGCCGGGGCCCGCTGCTCTTTTCTTCTTGACTCACCCCTCTATTCAGGCTCTCCCTGTGCTGAAAATTGCCTCCCACGGCCAGTTTCTCCAGGGAAGTTTTCCTTCCTTCAGAGCCTTGCTGGGAGCTCTCCTGGAAACCTTCCCACTGCCTGTCCCAGTGGCTGCCACTGCCCTGGGCTGCCCCATCAGCGTCAGGTCCGTCTGCTCTGCCAGGGGCTGTGCAGATCAATGAGGGGTGTCTGCTCATGCCAAAGAAAAACCCAGCATGTGTGACTTAGTGACACAGTCGTGAGGCTCAAGTTTGATGGTCACCACCACTTGGCAGTGACAAACACCCAACGGGCACCGTGCAAAGGAAAACACCCAGCGACGAGTGCTCTCCAAAGGCTGCTCTGCAGGTGCAAGGCGGGAGCTCTGCAGCTGGGCCCAGCCGAGCGCTGCGGGCGCAGCAGGGAGCAGAGCCCCGACGCCGGCCGGGCCGCAGGTGGGAACACAGCCCCCTGCTTTGCTCCCCTCGGCTCCCTCCGCAGCGCTGCCCACAGCGCTCTGCGACCCTCCGGACAGCCCGCTCCGCCAGCCCTCCCACCATGGCATATTTATGGTGATCCTATAGGAACCTCGTGCTCTCCCACCTCGTCTCTCGCGCCTGCCAGTCCTTGGCGCCACATCCAGCTGGTCCGTATGGCTCCGCGTGGGCACGGTGCCCCGTGCATCACCGAGCCGTGAGCAGCAAAACGCCCCGAGCCCCGTCATGCAGGGGACCCGGGACCTCCTGCCCCTGGAGCAGGAGTGCCTGCCTGGGCCTGGCATGAAACGAGCGGTGAAGCTGGGAATTTAGGGAGCGATGCCCCGAGGTCGGGCATGTGGAAAGGCCCCGCGTGGTGGGAACCGGGCGTGTCAGAACCGGACAGCAGCGGCGCACGCAGCCGCACGGGCAGCACCGCTCTCTCACGCGCCACGTGCAGCGTCTCCGCTCTGCGCCGTGCGCGCCGGGGGTCTCAGCGCCCCACCGCGCCGCCCCTCGCAGCACCGCCGCGCACAAGCCCTGACGCATCCAATTCCTCTCCCAGGTTCCCACAGGCTCCTGCTTCCTCCGGCCTCCCGGCGGCCCCTTCCCGTGGGCAGCACAGGCCGCCCGGGGATGCTGCGGGATGTGCAGCGGACACATGGCAGCGAGATGGCACACGGGTGACACATGTGACACTGCCCGACATGCACATGGCACACGTGTGACACTGCTGGATGGCACATGGCACACGGATGACACTACGGGATGGCACATGGCACATTTGTGACTGTGGGATGTGCACACAGCACACATGTGACACTGCAGGATGGGCGCATGACACGTGACACTGTGGGATGAGCATATGGCACATGTGTGACTGCAGGATGGACACCTGACATATGAGACATCACGGGACACACATGTAGTTTGCATGCTGCCTTGGGATGTGCATACAGCATGCATGTGGCAGCGCTGGACAGACAAGCAGCATGCATGTAACCTGCAGATGGACACGCAGCTACCCATATGGCTCTGTGGGACTGACACATGGCACATGTGGCATCACTGGGGGGACATACAGCACATGTGTCACCATGGGATGGGCACGCAGCACATACATGTCACCACAGGATGGGCACACAACAAGGGTGTCACTGTGGGACAGAAATGCAGCATGGCACCGCACACAGGCTTGCAGCCTGCATGTTGCCATGGGCATGCAGCAGGCAACACATGTGCAGCAGGACCGGACCAGCACTGCACACGTGTCACCGCAGGATGGGCATGGGGACGCAGCACGTGTGCATGACCACAGGACCGGCACAGAGCACACGGGATGGGCACACAGCAACTGTGGTGCCATGGGAAAGGCACGCGGCATTAGTGCTGCTGCACAGGACAGACAGGCAGCACACATGTCACCGGGTGGGCAGCACAGAGCACATGCACAGGATGGGCACGCAGCACACGCATTGCCCGGGGATGGGCACACAGCGCAAGTGTCACAGCAGGATAGACACGCAGCACGAGCGTCACTGCAAGGTGGCACAGAGAACATGTGCAGCATGGACACGCATCATGCGTGTTGTGTGAGGCACGCAGGCACACAGCATGGGTGTCGCTGCACAGAGCACATGTGCAGCACGGACACGTGTCACGCGTGTTGTGCTGGGCATGTAGCTAGTGCATCGTGGTGGGACAGGAACGCAGCATCTGTGTCTGTAGGGTGGCACAGAGCACATGTACAGGACAGAGACGCTCATCACGCGTGTTGTGCCGTGCACACAGCTGGCGCAGCGCGGCGGGACGGGCACACAGCAGGGGTGTCATTGCAGGGTGGCACAGAGCACATGTACAGGACAGAGACGCTCATCACGCGTGTTGTGCCGTGCACACAGCTGGCGCAGCACGGCGGGACGGGCACACAGCAGGGGTGTCATTGCAGGGTGGCACAGAGCACATATACAGGACAGAGACGCTCATCACGCGTGTTGTGCCGTGCACACAGCTGGCGCAGCGCGGCGGGACGGGCACACAGCA
>JAVCKT010026483.1:0-20655 GCA_032273925.1 Rhynchotus rufescens | reverse complement strand
GATATGTTAACTTTCATTCTCCGGGCAAAGAATAAAGACTCTTCCTGTCAGCTTGAGTGCTTAAATGAAAACTTCAATGTAAGATCAAAGCCTGACAAGGAGTTTTTTCTGTGTAAAAGACAAGTAAACGTAGGCTCTATTCAGTGTCTGTCCAAGAGAAAACTAATTGCATCTAGTGTGTGTTTAAAGACGGGAGCAGAGATCTGAAAATCAGATCCAGTAGTATCATGTAGATAGTTTTTGTGAATGAAAGACCTTAAACTAATTTTTAAAGTATCAAGGAATGTGTAGATTTCTAATAGATAGTAGATAGAGGTTAAAAATTAACCAGAATAAGGCAGATAATTTCAGGAAGTTTTAAATGAATCTGATGACCTTGCCCTTGTCTTCATCTTTACACTGAATTACCTCCAGAAAAAAAGTAATTCACATAGTATCAGTGTATGAAGAAAATAGCAGCCAGTTCCCCCTCCACAAAGAGGTATCTAGGAGTAGAGCGATAAAGATATCACTAATAATAAATCATTGTCCTGCATGGTTGGGGTAGCCCTGTTCACCATTTTAGGCTCAGCCACACCACTATGGATATGATCTGTTTCATTTAGAAAAATGTGCTCTTTGAGATCACTAGCATAACCTCAGTGTTACTTGCTCCTTGCCACTCATTGTTTGCATTGAGCTCTATGTTTTTCTAAGTCATCTTTTACATTTTTAAAGTTCTCTAGTTTTACAGCAAGAATCCAGTTCCTTTTTAGTTGCTAGTCAGCCAGGTTTAAAGCCAGATGGCTACTGGTAGATGCAAGACATCTTAAAGACACCTGTCAGTCATGTAAGGGAACTAACTACCATTGCTGTTGTTTAAGTGACATTCTAAATCTGGCTGCAGGTACTAGAAAGTGAATTAAGGTCTTGGGGCTCTAGATAGTCTTTTTGATAGTTTCCTTTCCTTTACTTTTTTCCCCCCCCCTTTTTCCTTTTTATTTTTATTTTTTTTTTTTAAGCTGAAGAAATACACTGTGAACCTGTGCTATTATCTGGGCAGGCCTGAATCTGTTGTCTAAGACCTGAGTTCCTCAAGCTTTGAGTAGAAGACATTCAAGTAGACAACTTGTTTTCTTCATTGCCATAAAAATGACATAAAGTTGGGAGATTGCTGGGCATTTTTTTTTTTTACTACATAAAATAGTGTCATCTGAACAGACTCAATAGCTGAGGAATCATATCAATAAACATATTCAGCAGCTTTACTCTTCATTTTCTCTGGGCAAAAGTGTGCAAGTACATTTTTAGTTAAAAGCCACTGGCCGCTTAAGAGATAGGGCCTGTTATTTTGAATCACCAGCTGCATTTCCACCAAGCAATAAATTTACTGAGTTAATGTCCCTGAGGAGAAACTGCTAATTAAGGAGCAGGTTTCTTAGCCAGCTGTTTCTTACCAAGAAAGAGGTAGTTCATTTTTAAATATCTAGGCTGTAAAGTACTGTTGCAGTGAAGCTGCACAAGGTGCCAGGGAGGTAATTTGTGGTAGAGACCACTGAAAACTGCATCACTGTTACTGCATGATTGGGAATAAGCAAACATTTCCACCTTAAAGGGTGCAAATTACTTTTCTAGAGCTATTTTTTTCTTTTCTTTTTTTCTTCATAACAGCAATATCAGTAGTTGTGCAAATATTCTCCACGGCTTGTTTAATCTGTGCCTTCCTTATTTTTATCTTTCAGCAGCAGCGCAGGTGAGTTCTGTGGTTAGTATCTGATAATCTGCCAAGGGCAGCAGCCTGTGCGAGACAGCTGCATGTTAGAGGATCAGTCAGTCCTTAACTCTTGTGTTTTTGGGGCAGTGGGATGTGCAGGGGTTATCTGAGGTCCTTAGCCTAAGGAAATGTGTGAACGTTTCACACACACACTCTTTCATTTCTCTCCGATTGGCGTTGTCAGCTGCCCTGATTTGGATGACTTTTCCTGATGTTATGCAAACATGTAAAAGTTGTACTTCTTTGCATGTGCCACCCACACGTGCTCCCTGAACTACCTCAGCTTCTCCGAGGGGAGCAAGATGTCTTGCCAGCTGTTCCAGCTAAAGTCATTAAAAAGTGTTACTGAAGTTGTTATAGATGTTAGATTTAATCTGGGCTCATTTAAAACCAGTTTCTATAAGTAAAGGTCTTGAAGAGATGCCTCAGACTCCAAGAATGTCGTTCCCTTCCTTGCCATTTGGTTCTTCAAAAAAAAAAAATGTAGGGCCTATAGTCCTGGTGACACATGTGACAAGAGCCTTGCTTATGATTAATAGAGCAAATTCTTGAGATCCATTTCTCACTTCCTGCAGAACTGCTCCAGCCTTTATATCAAATACCCAGCACTGGGTAAGATCTTTCGAGCAGAGAAGCCTTTTTCTAAGACAGCAAACTCCCTATAACTGCCCTATTTTGGGCATAGACCACAAAGCCATGAGGTGTTTTTGACACCTCTCTTGGCAGAGACAAGAAAAAAATTACTCTCCTGTGGATACGTTCCAGTCTAAAAGGATCTGGACATGTAATGTGTGATATCGTGGCCAAGATATTTTTTCCACACTATGTAGCTAGGGAATATTTTTTCTTCAGAGCAAGTGCCTTAAAATCCACAAACAGCATAACATCCCAATTATCACTAGAATTAAGAGCTGTCACTACCTTTTTTTTTATTCTCAGTAAAAAGAATAAAATAATAATAATAATAAAGGCAGTTTGAAAGCACTGGGCTAATCCTATAGCAGCTTCGAGGTTGGTTATACCCACAGTGATCGTTAGTGTACTAGCAAGTGCTAACTATGGTCTCTGCTGCTGGTAGAAGTACATCCTGGGAGTGTTTTGTTTCAGAAAATCATCCTTTACATAAGCACCAGCATGGGATGGCATAAACAGTGCTCTGTCTCCATTTCCCACAACTTCCCTCTGCACAAGGGGAAACCCTGGGAATTCTATTAAAACACTTCTAGAGCTGTTGCGTATCAGCAGAGAGTTGCCATTTAATCCTACAGTCATGGGTGATATTACTGGATTAAAGACTGCGGGGCTTGTCACAAGCCTGCTTTGATAGGGATGGAAGTCTTGTTGCTCAGCATTAGGCTCCACAAGGGCTTCTCTCCTGCAGTAGTGGAGGAAGAGGTTGCCCTGTGCATGGTCACACTTCTATGCATCCCGTCCTGCCCAGGCTGCTCTTAAAACTAGCACAGTGTGTCTCTGCACAGTGGCACCATATGCCTGGTGTATCCCTACAGAATGTAACGGACGACTGCAATAATTAAGTGTGAATCTACTCTTACCTAGCACTGCTTGGGTAATAGCCCCAGAAAAAAATTTTCAGCCCAAGGCGAAGAACATGGTACCTCCCTCTCTCCTTGCTTCCTTCTCTTATGGACTTAATAGAAATTGCCTCCAGCCATTGTGTGTATGAGAAGGAAGAGACCACAATAGGCAGTGCCTTGCTCAAGGGTTGTGGCACTCCAGGTGTGCATGCTCATACATGGGAAGCTGAAAAGAGGATGACAAGCATGACTGCAACAAGGCTGCCAGAAATTACACTACTTACGATTAGTGTGAATCCCCCTGCGAGGCAGAAATGATGCAAAAATTGGAGTAGATCTAGTTTATGCACAGATTTTTATTTGCAGTTAGTGACACTGGGAAGATGTGACAGTGAAAGTCAGTGAACTAGATAATCAAAATACAGAGGCCCAAAAACTCCTCTTAATAATAGTTTTAATTAATAATCCATTTATTTTCCCTATAAAGTGTTTCCATGTAACAAAATGGCTATGTAATCTGTCAGACAAAGAAATGATGCTGTGC
This sequence comes from Rhynchotus rufescens, assembly GCA_032273925.1. NCBI lineage: Eukaryota > Metazoa > Chordata > Aves > Tinamiformes > Tinamidae > Rhynchotus > Rhynchotus rufescens. The sequence continues at coordinate 16,823 of JAVCKT010026483.1, read as the reverse complement.
TCTGCCAAGAGGAAAAGAGTTGGTACTGAATGCAAGCCAGAATCAGCACCCAGCTACACTGGTATAAATTCTAAAGGAAATCTGGAATGATCTCATGTACTTCTGATTTGTATTAACGCAAATTTGATCCCAGGCAAAATGCCAGCTTGAATACAATGTTTTTTTAAGAGCAGCCATCCAAAAAGAGTTGTCATTGGAATTCAAAAGCAATTTGATCAAGTAAGATGCTATTGACTGTCCTAGTTAATGATGTAAAGTAAAATTGTATCAGTATAGCAAGTAAAATCAGTTCTTAATGAATGTCAGGAACCTCCTTTATTGTCTCCCAAAAATAGAATGATCATTTCTTTTTTAAATTGGTTCTCTTCTGGTCAAGTGAATGGATATATCCCCATATAGATTTGTCTTTTGCAGGATCTCTTGGACATCTATGTGCTGGTTACTGTTAATGACCAAGGTATAATAGTGCTATTCATATTTTATGCAATGGTGCATTCACATAGCATTTCAAAAGAGCAGGCAGGTATTTGCACATACGAACTAAGCAGCTAGTAGGAGATCAGAGACCAAATCTAGGCCCTGCTTCCTTGTTCATGTTACCCCTTTGCTCTGTGTCAGACATGTGGGATTGTCACAGCAGGCAGCCTGTAAAATACTTCTGCTGGAACATGACTTTAATTTTTGGACCAAACTGTCCCATCATTTCTCACAGTGAGTCTCCACTTTTCATGTGTGGCCATGCAGGTGAGGTAGCCCTTCCGTCCTCTTTATTTTTTCTTTTCTCTCCCCCTCTCTCTCTCTTTTGACTCTCTTCCTGTCACTAGGTGCAAGTTTGAAGATATCTCATGATTTCTGTGAATTCTTTTCTCATCTTGAGTCTTTCTAGAGTTTCTTCTTCATGAATGTTTCACTCAGTCTCAGAAAATGGGAATGTGCTTTCAATTTGGACCTGGATTGTTAATGTTAACACTTTTTGTCCTGATTAAGCAATGAAGGAAGCTTTGCATCGTGATTTAGAGTAACTGAATCAGATCCTGTATTATCACACTGAATGATTTATAAGGTTTTACTGACCTTGATCCATTCAACAACTTACCATCTTACACTCATGACTGTTTATGAGCAAAAATGCCTTTTAACTGTTTTACTTTTTTTTTTCTTTCCACTTGAAAACCTCACCTGATCCAGTAGACCTCTCAGTCAGCTAAAAAGCCTTCATCCTAGTAGATTGTTTTCATTTTCCCTCTTATCTGTGGAAGCACAGTCTCCATCCTGCAAGCCTGGAGAGAGCCAGTGTTCTTCTGAGATGTATCGAATGTTGCAAAGGGCAGTTAAGAGTCTGAGCCACAAATACCCTGGCAAGGAAAGAGGAGAGTGGAGGACCTTGCCTGGACTTTGCTGCAACCTGGGAGAACTGCTGATATCACTTCTAGCTCCATAGGGTGGCAAGATTCCCTTTCTGCAGCAAGTTTATGCATAGTTTTAAACTCCTTTGTTAAGTGAATTTACAGTAGCTTGAAGGATAGTTCCCTCTGATTTATCAGAGATTCCTGATAGGGGCTGCACTGTAACATGTATGACAAGTGCTACCTCTGCAGATGTTGAAAAAGAGTCCTAGAACTAAACGTGTGTGAAATCATCCCTCGGTGACAATCCTTCAGTCAGCCCTTATCACAGGTAATGTTTGCCTGTAGCCATCTGCAACAAATCTAGCGATGCTTGGACTGTTTTGAACTTGCTCCAGCGAAAGCACTGAACTGGAAAGAGATAGGATTTTTTTTATGGTGTTTTTCAGAACATGGAATAAATGAAGGACCCTCTGCTTAGAGTTTGTGGTTCTGTCAGCATTCATTTTCTCTTAAGAGCCTGTAACAAAGTAGCCCTAGGGAAGCTTTTTAGCTCTATAGTATCACAACTACTTCAGGTTATTTGGTTCCTGTTGTGTAAAAAGAGCCCCTAAATTCAGAGATTCTTTTCTGTGTCTGCTACTGAATTCCCAGAAAAGTAAATTTGAATGGATTTTGTATTTCCTTTAGTCATTTGTGAAGGGATTAAAATTAATATTGAATTCCTCAATTTCTTGTGGATCGTTACAGTACTTAGGTACAGTATTCAGTTACAGTAAGACTGAAAAAGATGTTTGGTATTCTTTTTTATATGAATCTTTACAAATAGGTTAAAAAAAACAAGGTTGAAATAATTTTTGACATAATTTAAAGTGTATCTTTTCTTGTGTTTCATGTAAATGATAATGAGTCTGGGCCTTTAAATGTTTTAATTGAAAAGATGTAATTTGTGTAGTTTCCACTCTTGTCTGCATTGCATGTTATGACTGGATGAAAACAAATGATAAAATCCATTAATAATATTTTAATAGAGCAGAGCAAGACCTGCATGCCCTCTGGTGGAAATGATCCTTCACAGGCTAATATAGATCAGAGCTTGTGGACAGACAGACTCTCCTTTGATATACTTAGTTACTCAATTACGTTATATTCCTCTAGAGTGGAGTTTGTTAGCTAGCAAGAAAGGAAAACTCTTCTGCTGTATTCGTTTATATTTTTAATACTTTAAAGCTTGAGCTCTTTCCTTTCTCTTCAGCCTTTATTTCTTGCCTTTTTAAACCTTGTTGTGCCATTGTAATAGAAACACAATAATTATATATGTTATATATAATGTTACGTATATGTGATATATATATTGTTTAAAAATTCTGACATCGTTACAGACACAAGTTTTAAAGGTAGAACTGTGCTCTATTTTTAAGGAAGTTTACAGGTCCGATATAAGCTGAGTAAAGATGGGCTCCTGATTTTCACAATTGACTCTGGAAACTTTGCCAACCGCGAGCTGCACCACGTGAAGATTAACCGGGAAGGCAGAGAGCTCGTCATTCAGGTATCACGTCTGCCTGTCGTGTCTTATTCTCACAGTTAGATTTCCTTGCATGTGTTCGCTATTAAAAAACACTTCATGCTGCAAATGGATTCACTGATTTAAATGCCTGCTCACCAGTAGGAAGTAGCGATTGCACACTGATCCGATAAAACTAAAGCTGGTTGAGCTGCAGAGCAGCACCAAAGTGTCCAGCAGATGGGTTTCCTATACAGTGACCTTTATTTTTTTTGTGACAACCTGTAAGTTAGATAGTATCATCTCATTTGAGATGTATGCCCCAAGGAAAGATGTGACCCACACCTTACATCTCCTCACAGCAGAGGAAAGACAGAGGAGAAGCAGTTTGTGGCTGTTCTGAACATGACCATTTACCATGTCCTGTCCCTTTGAGGCAAGTCTGGTCTTTGGTGCTCTGAACCAGCTGTGACAATCTTTCAGTGAGAGATGAGAAGTCCTACACTGCCCTATTTCCTTGCATTGCCTTTTGTTTTCCAAGGCAATGAGAAAATACCATGTTATTGCTGCTTTCCTTCCCAGTCTGATTTCAATGGTTAAAATTATAAAACAAATTTGCTAATTCCGATGGCAGTCATTTAATAGAGAAGAGGGGCAGCATCTCAAGGGAAGTCATATGTGAATGAAGGAATAGAAAGAAACAGAAACTCAAGGCTAACCATAGATTTTCCTTCCTCTGCTATTTCCATTTCTGGGTGGTAAAATGATCCACAGTTAACATAGTGACTATATAGACCCGATTATCTAGGAAGGAGGCTTATACTAATAGCCAGGGTTTACCTCAAGTTCCAGTCTGCTATTGTCACACTGCGCTGTGGATGGCTTCTATGCAGAACTACTTCTCCACAGTAAGTTTCTAGAGAGGCCTGCTTTGATTGTGTTCTGTAGTGAATAGATATGGATTTTGTGAATCAGGAGGATTTCCGTGTCAAACATCTTAAGCTTTTCTGCAGGGGAAGTTTCTTAAAAGCCCATTATATGACTATTCTGGTCACCTTTCAGCTTCTTATGCAAAAATCAAAGCGTACTCACTTTGCTATCTTTAGAAACTGAATCATGCTTGGGGGCAAGATTAGCTTGTTGCAGTTGAGAGCATTCCCACAAATTTGCAGGATAGAGAAAGCTTTGGAAGGTATCTACATGCTGTTGTAATGAACAAATTTTATTGACCTCTTCCAGGTTGATCAAGTTCTCAAACTCAAGCACAACTTTTCTGAGATTGATTTTAAGGCCATCAAATCACTCACCTTGGGCAAGATCACAGGTATGTTCTACTAAAAATTTTCCTGATCCATCAGTTGTTATAGTGCTGTGCTGTATGCTGGTCTTGAATGGAATTGGATGGCTTTTTTTGACTGGTTTTAGCTTCAGGTGTTGGCCTGACATTCCAATGCTTTGATTTATATAGCTCATCAATGTAAAAAAAGAAAATTGGCAATTTTACGTGTTTGTACCAATAACAATATTAACTTCTCCCACTGTTCACTCTACTAAGGTGAATCACACTCCCTATGTGGCTATACTGTTTTCCACTGGAATTCTGCAAGGAATAGTTTTGTTACATACAGAGGCTACTATGCTGCCTGCTGTGTCCAGCAGGTTCCTTGTGTGTTCCTTGGTTATGGGCATTTTAGTCCTTTGTTAGAATTGGACCTCCATATCAAGTCTTCTCTCTGTTTCATTATTGAAATTTATATGCTTTACAAATAGTGCCCAAAAGCTGCAGAATCAGTAGTTAGACAGAAACAACAGACATCTACTAGTGACTGCTTGTAAATTATAATTGTATATAATGACATCAATGTATTATGCATCATGTTTTGCTAAGCAGATTAAGGTCAGGAACTGATTTTTTTTCCCATAATTATAGCCAGTGTTCAGAATGCATCATTTTTCCAAAGTCTTGAGGACAGATTTGGAGACTTGACACTTTTCAGACCAGGTCAAAACTAAGTTAATATCTCATTGTGGTGTTGAAAACCTGGAAGAGCATTACTCTTCATAATCTCCACCTTGAGTTCCAGCTATGGATCTTAACCCAATAAATGTGAGCTTTTCTGAAAAACAAGATGGAACATAGCACAATGATTCTAAGCATTTAGCCAGCAAGCTGACATAGTGCAGCTTGGAGAGAAGCCAGATTTATTCACAAAAATAGAATTAGTTTTGCAGGTAAAGGAATTTGGCAAAGGCGCAAAGTCCAGATTCATCTCCAGAAGCATGATATTCAGTACCACTAAACACCACAGACTTATCTCTAGACTTCATTCAATGGACGCTTCCTTTTTCTGTTTTCTCTTCCTTACCCAAAGATTTCTTGGGATTTTAAAGATGGGTATTAAATATAGCTCCTTTTAACAATGGTTTAACAGGTGAATACTGGTAACATAAACAAAAGTCCTTCAGTTTCTTCTTCTGTTCATCAATCTCTTCCCCTCAATAAAAGTCTAGACTTCAGAGGAATGGAGTACTTAGAAATAGATCTAGTTTTTTTAGAACATTCGTTTTGCATTCCAGTAGAATTTAGGTACCTGCAAGCCTTTATTAAGAACGTGAGAGTCTCATATTGGAATAGAACCATATAGAAAATCATACATGTCCTTCATATTTGTACTGCATTCTTGTGAAAATCTGTCCCTTTTCCTCTTTCCCTGTCATGGCATCGTTCATTTCTTGCTCCAGCAGTCTGATCCTGGCTACTTAACCAGCTATATCTCCTCTTTTTTTCCTCACTCTTCTATTCATTTCCCACTAAGAGAGCTTCCAGCAGGAGATCATAAAAGATTAAAACCTCTTCGTTGTCAGATTTTCTTACGATAACCATGTTAGCACAGCTTTAACTCTTAAAAAGTGAAGTTTTATGCAATGACCGATTTTTAAATTACCATGTGGTTTCTTTCCATTACCCTTTCTTTAGTCAAAAGCTGCTTACACGCTCACTTTTTCTGCTTTTGAAATGTGTTATATTTTCCAATGGTTTCACTGTACCTAGCTTTGAATTCCTGGAAAAAGCCCTCTTTTTAAGCCAGAGGGGACTCACCTGGAATTCAAAACAGGGCCACTCACTCTTCCACAGCCTGCTTGAATGACCTTGGGCAAACCATTTATGTGCAAATTTTAAGGTAAGTGGGCATTTTATTCCCAATGAAACCAATCTGAGCTTTAGTATCTCTGTTCTCTATCCGTAAAGCATGGATAATAGAACATCCCTGCATCAGAGGGGTGCTAGGAAGAGAAAAGCATTAAAGACTCTGAGCAGTTCAGATCCCTCGGTAATGGGGCCATATAACTGCGTTTGAGAGATCGATCTAAATATAAATGTGTCTTTGAAGACAAGGGAATAGAAGAAAGAAGCAGCATTCAAGTAGCTCATAGACCAGTGTTGAATTTGTCCTTACAGTATCCCATTGTCAGAGAAATGCTGGTTTCTTGCCCTTTTTATTTCACAACACCAAGACACAAACGGACCTGTCCAGAGTTTGTCAGTATTAATGAGAGTCTTTCTATGGACTTTGGTAGATATTGAGTTCAGGTTTCAAATGGAGGTCATACAGTTTATGGGAAGGCCGTAGTGAAATCTCAAGCAGAGTCTCAATTCGGTTGTTTTAAGCATGTTCTTGCAAAGCTTATACTGCTCTGCTTCACCATACAATCTCTATTGACAGTCTGACCTAATGCTGAAGTTGGTTCCACTTTGAGCAAGGGATTGCACTACATGACTTCCAGAGATGTCTTTCAATGTAAAATGATTCTGTAATTCTCTGAACTCAGATACAGATTTAGTCATGGCACATTTGCATATGTTTAGATCTTGTCAGAAAATGCTGTTTCCTCAACAGAAAATATCATGTTTGATTTGATTTTGAGTTATGATTTGCAAGCACTTGAATAATAGTTCTTTTCTATCTCATAAAGTGTGTAATGTTGAAAGGAAGAAGGAAATAATGAACACAAAGATCTGAAAGAAGCTCTACGTCAGTCCTGGAATTCTTTATTTCCAGGCTAATATGATCCAATTAATCGATTGGACTCGATGACCTCTGAGGTCCCTTCCAACCTTGGGCATTCTATGATTACAAGGCTAGACTGAAGATCTTGTTTGTAACAGGAAAAAGATATGTTATAGATATAAAATTATCTTTCTAGTAGTCTATTAAAGCATTTGTGAAAGTGGAAACATCTACTTGGGATACAAGAGGAGAAAAGTTTGGAGCTAAGGTGGCTGCAGTTATAAATATAAACTGAGAAGCAGTTATCTTGAGCCTTTTTTAAAAGGAGACCAAATCCATTAGACTTTTTTACCAACAAAATAATCATAATGACATGTTCGAATTTCTGTTTGCCTGAATATCATATTTTCTAAATAAGTGTTCAGGGACTTCTATTTCTCTCCAGAAGTTGCATATCTAGTTTGAATTCCTACTACTGGAATTGATTTAAGGGAAACATGTATTTTTTTAACATCTTCTCGTCATTTTCTTGAAAATTCTCTTTTTACTATAGATAGCATTTTGAGTCCATGTACAATCACATAGGACGGGCTGTGCTGTGGCAGATTAGAGTTCAGATGTCGAGGATTCTGACATCTACTGTATTTTTCATTGCCAGCCCAGAGCAGTGCTTTATTTTCGATGACAAATGATCTTGAAGAGAACATATAAAACGCACGTCTGAAATTACCCCAGCCGAGTGTAATGGGATGAAAAATCTCAAATGTTTTACGGGACACAAAATGCTTCATTGCTGTGAAGCAAAACTTGGAGTGGTCTACTCATTCCTTTGATACCCGGGAAAAAAAATGAGGGAAAAGGACCTTTATTTTGCCCTTGCTATCCCTTGAAGTTTTAGAAGTCTCAGGGATGCACTGAATACTTGGACTCTTATCTCCAGCGTCTAGGAAAGGACAGACTGTAAAGACTGGTGTCACCCAACATTTTTAATTAGGAAAAAATCTTTGCAATTTTCAGTCTGACAGCTTCATGGCAGATTCACACCAGGAACCGAAACTGTCCCAAAGTGCCCTTTTTTGTAGGCTGGAATCTAATCCAAGATATGCTTTCTGCCCTTTATAAATTGATGATTAATATCCGTAATGTTCATCGAGGCTGTTGAAGGACACAGCAGTATATTTTTGCAGATAACTACAGAGTATCTGTTAATGAACTGTATATTTTTTGAGACAGATGCAATGTGGAGACTACCAGATTATCTTCTAAATCACTGAATCAAATCTAGTGACAAAGACCAAGCAGTAATCTTGCCAGTGCTGTTCACCACCTTGGCCAAATGAGGTGACAGATGTAGTTTAATTAGCACAAAAACATATTTCTATTAGTCATGCTATAAAAGAGGATTGTTGGTGCTTCAGCACACAGAATGAGTTATCTTTTCCACCTCTGTCAGTGATCCACTTTAGCCTAAGTAATTAGGGCACAGACATTAAAAAACTAATGGTATGTCTGCTCTCACTGAAATTAACAGGAAAATACCCATACAGAAATGATGGGCCTCCTTGGATGTTAGTAAATATACTTGTAAACTAGCACACAAGCTTTAAACTTCTTACTGGCATGAAATTATTTTTTAATAAGAACAAAAAACATTGCATAAAGGTCATGATCCCGTTTTCTATAATGCTGTATTCAGAAAGAAGGCCTTTTGAGTTACTTTGCCTGCACACACATAATATTTTGATTTCTCTTTGATTCCAGTTTTCTCTCCTATTTATATTGTCCTTTATTATGTTTTAATTTGCTTATACATTGCTGAGCAGCTTAATGCTCTAACCTGGAGAAATTCAGCAGAATTCCATTTATGATGAAAATTATTCCCCTTTATTGAGCTATGAACATTTTAAATTGTTTTACATATTTAAAATTTTATTCCAAGTGTGTTGTAAATGGCAGCAGTGGACAATGAATAAGCTGTAGAGCAGAATGTCTGTTTTGGAGAGTAGGAATGAATCAACAGATAGGTGATTTTGAGCTGATCAGAAAGGTTTAAGAGATGTAACCGGTAGACCTAATCCTCATTTTCAAGGAAAGCCACTGCCAGTGCATGAAAACTAGATAACAAGAGAGCAAGATGTGGCATTGCAGACGGCTTTCAGGAAGTAGATGGAGGACTCGGTCAGAAGACAGACCAACTTATGTACAAATCAGCTGAAGAGTGATTTTCTAAAAGTATGGATAAAATGAAGTTGTGAGGAACGAGCAGTTGCTCAGAAGGTGAAAAAGCCTGTCTTCTCACCCACGGTGCAGAAATCGCCCAAAGTGACTCCAGGTCTGAGAATGCTGAGTGCAACGCTAACATGTCAGAAGACTAGACCAAACCATCAGCAGCAGTAGAGTTTAATTTTCCAACACGGTGAAGTGCTTGGAAAGATTCACAGAGTTGTAAGGTCAGAGGAAGGCCATTCTGACATCTCATATGACTTTGGTACAACACAGACCTTGGAACTTCACTGAATTATTACTCAAACCGAGCACAATGTCACGTAGTGAAAAGACATTTTGTCATGATTTAAAGACTTCAGGAGGCAGACTGGTCTACAACCTTTAATAAGCCTTTCACACAGATAGTCATGCCATAACCACAGATTTACATTATCCACTCAAGATTTCAGAGGGCAGTACAATTAGTTCTCACTCAAGTTGCACAGGACTGTCCTTCAGTTCACTGAGCGCTCCTCTTTGGAGGTTAAAAGACATGCACCCAAAAACATATAGCAAAGGAAATTATAGCTGTGACCACAGATTTTTTACCATCAGATTTTCAACTTGTTCTCCACTTGTTCTTTGATTTCTTTGATATTTTTTTCCTTTAAAAAAAAATCAAAGCCTTTCAGCAATGAATCTTCTGGTTCTCATTTGTGCAAAGCTCACTTTGACAGAAGACTACTGAAATTGGTCTTTAATTCGACTTAAAAAAATAACCTTCAAAAGAACTGTATTTTCGACTTTACAAGCTGCTGTACCGTGAAAAAGCAAATTCATTATTTTTTAGGGTTTACCTTTTGCACAGTGGGGCAGAACAGAGCAATTTAGATTGCCTGATGCTTAAAGGATACAACAAATCCACCTTTTGTGTCAGAGCTAAGAAAACAGGAAAGGCTGAGAGTTGGGAATATTTACGAAGGGCTTTGTAAATTCAACAAAGATAGCAAATATTATAAATCATTCTTTCTAGTTTTAGTCAAGCTCTTCTGCAGAAACTTGGAGATTATTCCTTGACTCTTTGTAACACCCCTAACCCAAAATCTTATGACAAGCTTGAAAGCAGCGCCAGCTACACTGTTTTGCATAAAAGTAGTATGCCTATGTAGGCAATACAGGCAAAAGTAGTATACCTATGTAGGCAAATCAAGCATTTCTTTTTTCCTAAACTGTTTTGAGGAAATGAAATCATACTTGTGGTTGTAAATCACTATATTTGTAAATCTTAATCATCATATTTGAATGGTGGAGGAAAAAAAATCAAACTTTCTTTTAAGGTTTACTTTTTGAAACTAGGTAAGTAAATTTGGAAAAGCTGGAAATCTTTTTCCAGTGGATATATTTCCAATATTTTCAATTCTAATTATGTATATATTATTTTTTGGCAGATTTTTTTTAATGTTCTTCTGCGGATTATGTTGTATTTTGTTTGGCTGACCTTGATATAAGGCTTCTCACGTTGCAGACCTCTGAGCAGTGTGAATTTCAATTTCTGGAAAGTAAATAAAATGAGAGCTTGGAGTAAAGAGAAGATGACTTTACTGTCCTTCACTGACTTTTCCAAACAACCTTTGATCTTAAAACATTCAGAGCTTAAAAAAAAAAGAAAAAAAAAAAGCATACCTTTGAATTGGCTTTCTCTTTCTGAATTCAAATGAATACAGACAGACACATGAACTAATTGCACTGTATTATCTGCAGTTGGATAAGAGCATGGAGATACTCAATTTGATTTCGATTTAGATAAAATAAGCGACTGTTTTGCATTTTATTTCTTTATGAACAAGTCTAGCTCTATGACAGCCTAGTTTATAATTAGAAGAAATGTTGCTAAGAGATTCAACGGAATTAAGTAACATCACTGCAGGATTCAATGCTGCTATATGTATTTATTTTTATTTTTTATTCTGGTGATTAGCACCTATGACATGTTAAATATTGTCAAGGCAGTAGAGCAAATGTGCAGGGAAAGAAGCTCAGTGTAGGCTTTTGTATGTCTAAACCAACTTGATTCAACTCAAATAGCATTGTACAAGAAGGACTAGGGAATAGCCTTGCAAATCAAGCTGAGGAGAACTCACAGAACTGAGGGAGAACTCCCACAGTTTGGGTGAAGAGAAGTAAATGGGTAGGCAAGACAAAAAGGGATTAATTATTTTATGTGCCTTTCTAAAACAGACAGTTCTGAGAGTGTTTTCCTGTTGTGCTGCAGATAGTTTGTCACTGGATCCCGAAGTCTCCAAGGCAAACGCCTATGGCTTCACTGGCTGCCTGTCCTCTGTTCAGTACAACCACATTGCTCCGCTCAAGGCTGCCCTGCGTCATCCCACCATTGCGCCCGTGACCATCAGAGGCTCCTTGACCGAGTCAAGCTGTGCATCTTTAGTGGAAACCGATGTGAACACCGTAACCACAATATATTCCTCATCAGGTATGTTATGCCAAGAGGGGAATGGGGAATTTAAAAAAACGCAGCAATTAGGTTTCCTTCCTTTTTGCTGTGGCAAAATTGTGATAATGCAGACATAAATATGGACAGTTACCTTTTCTCTTAGTATTTAGAGGGTTGAGGATGGGTATTCAGACTAGTCAAGAGCCCTTTAAAAAGCATTGTACTAAAGCAAGTATAAACCAAGTTTCTGGATTGCCAAAACACACCTGTAGCAGTATGATGATTATAGGAAAGAAGTCTCCAAGCTTCTCCAAAGCTGTAGTGGAAGCTAAAACATGAGTGTTCACACGATTTGCCGTTCCCAACCACTCTTGGTAGCTCCACTGCTGTTGCTTGAAGAAAAAATGTGTAACCATGATGTCTTATCCCATGATGATCAGCAAAAGAAATCATATGACAAGAAGCTGAATCTTCCCCATCCCTTGCCAAAAGGAACAAGAACCTCTTGTGTAAACCCCTTGGGATACGTGCATCACATCTCCCAAATGCTTTTAGTTTGTTCTCTCTAGCTAGAGGGAAGGAGAATTGCTTAAGTGGTGCTACTAGGATGATCCCAACAGTTTGCGTCTCTCTTGCAATCCTGAAACTGCCTTCTGGGAATCTTAAGCGTTTTACATCTGTGTATTTGTATGCACAGAAGGAAACTCGGAGCAGCTGGGAGTGTTGTCACCAGAAATGGGCACAATCAAGTTGCTGCTTTAGTCACGAGTGGATGTGGCAAAATCCCTAATGACATGAAAGGGGTACAAACTATGAATTATTTTTGGCCCTTGAATTATGAAGCCACTTTCTCTTCTTCGATAACTAATAAAGGTCTGTGTTGCTTCTGAATATGATTCCTATGACATTTGTATTGGCATCAAATCCCAATTTCCTGCAGCTTCTGCCCATAATATTCAACAGAAAACAAATTATGCTATTAGCATCCTGCATAGGGAAAGAGGCTGCTGATTGCTCTGTGGAGTAGGGCTGCTGGCCTCTCCCCGCCCGCCACTCGCCTCTCCCAAACCTGGATTGACTGAGTTATCTACTCCGATGGACTAAAGAAATGTGGCTTGTAAATAGCGAATGGATGATAATATTGAAAAAATGAACTCCTCACCTCTTAGTCTGTCAGATTGATGATCTAATTTTTCTAAAGGGTTTAGAAAGAAGTAAAACTCGAGCCTTGCATCTCTAGGATTCTGCAAGACAGCTTTAAATTCCTAAGTCCGAAGCTGCTAATCAATTGCATTCAAGCGTCAAGGTTAAGCTCTGTCACATCAGAAGCGTGCTTTTATTATTATAATAGCTCCACCCTGTCTTTGTCCCCCTGTGCTTTAAGATGTAATTTCTTCTCAATATGATAAATTAACTTACATTACGGCTTGACTGTTCACATTGGATTTGATTTAAACTTGAATAAGATCTTTAGAACAAGTTAGTTCTGAAGACTTTATGTACTAAGAACACTGGGTGGTAGATTCTTGTAAAAAATTCAATTTGTATCAAATTATACTTTGTATAGATGTACTTGAGAATTACATTTATGTATGTGAAGGACACATTTTAAGAAATAAAAATAAGGCAGTTAAAGATTAACTTTCAAATTTACTGCTCATATTTCAACTCATCAGTTCCCACTTTCTCATTATTGAATGTCTCAGAAGAAAAAGAGAACTTCAAAGTTGTCTGTACATGTCTGTGTCAATTTTCTAATGCACAGATATAACAAAAAAGCCCTTGAGGAAATCTCACTTCAAATGTGTAGGGAAAAAAAAAGCTTCCTGTATTCATAACTGCAAAACAATTGAAGCCTTTTCCTTCAGACCGAAATATTTATTGTCTGCAAGAAACTTTCCTAGCAAACTGATATTGAATAAAACCTATTACCTCACAGCTGGGTTATCGATACACACTCTTTCTGATTAGGACATGCAAAAGGAAAGGTGTCTTACTATGATTTGATATTTCAGAAAGATCTGTAAATCGCTTTCTTCCTTGCTGAGACAAACTTGTAGAGGTTTGGCACGTTGATTGCATAAAGATTTTGGATTTTTATGAAACTGGTTTTTAGCATATTAAAACGTTGAAAATGCCACAGCAGATTTGGATGTGTGAATGGTGGAACTTTAAGAATGAAATCTTGAGCTGTCTGTCTTGGTGTGACGGATCTATGAATCAGAGATATGGTGAACCTTAATTCTTTAGTATACATGTTTTCTGATCATAAATGTTTCTGTCCTTAAAACTAGCAATAGAATTTCATCTTTTAAAATGTGAAAGTTCTTGAAACTGATTCCTTCTGCGCTTTGGCGCTGGCGGTATTGGAGTGGACATTTTCTAGGTGCAGAGAATCTAGGAAAAGTGCCCTTATTAGGAATCTAAACAGCCCAAAGACACTGTCATCCTTACATATGAAATCTCTCATCTGGTATATAACCAAAATTTTATTTGCTTGAATTAAAACTGTCCTCCTTGGCAACTAAGTGTCAAAATGTGGCTAAATGAGCTACTAAGGAAAGGATGATCAATTGCAATAAACCTTGAAATATTTTGCATCTCTCAGTCAGTCTTCCACCTCTTGCCTTTGGGAAAATCAGTTTAACAAAGCAAAGTATGTAGATGAAGCAGTCATCTGTAAATACAAATACATCTGCTATGGGATATAGGATAGTCTGGAGACTCATAAAGGTAAGAAAGATAGGACTCTTGTCAAAGGAGAGGGTGAGCTGAGAAAAAAAATACTGTGAAGGTAGAGAAAAGCCTTGTTTAACTACCTGTAGAATGCATACTGGTTTCTGAAAAATAACTGGACCAATGAAGGCACGCAGCCGTAACTCCAGTTACATCCAGGGCTTGACTTCTCAAGTTTGGATCTGAGTTTGAAATTCTCTGCATACATACTGTTTTTCACAGTGATTTGGCAGTATTCATTTATGAAAAGGGGGGAAGTATTCTTCAACTTTGAGTAGCCTTTAAAATAGCAATTAATTTCTGAGTTCTCTCTGTTTTAAACCCAGTTTGACCACCCTGGTTCTGCAATGGAAACAAATATGTCTTCTAAGAAGTAGTTCCAAGCAGATACTGCATCTTTTTATGGGTTTCATCTGTATCTACAAATATAGGTCATGTCTGTGGCTGTCTGGCCTTTCTCTCTTTTGCTTCTTTCTGATATTGTTTCTTAGGTATCAAAAAATTGCTAGGACTGAGAAAAGCTAAAATAGGTTGTGTAGCTCGAACATCTTTCTCTACAGATATACTCTACAGATATACTGTTTCTCTACAGATATACTGAGGAGACACTTGCAGATATTAGTGTGAGCTTTTTCATTTCTTTTCAAGTGTATCCTTAACAGATTTTTCTCCTGAAGTTGCAGAAGATGAAACTAAAAACACACTTTATCTTCAGAAGTCTTTCTGCTCCTTTTCTCCAGTCCCCCAAATCACATGTTTTTAAAACAAATTAGAATTCATGGAAGTAAGACAACACTTCTACCAGCCACAGTGTAGTTGATCCAATAAAATAAGTCCTGTTTTGTTTAACTAACTGCAGATCCTTTTGGGAAGACAGATGAAAGGGAGCCTCTCACCAACGCAGTCAGAAGTGATTCAGCTGTGATTGGAGGTAAATGCTTTTAACGCTTACAATAGAAACATAATTCTATCAGTGTAGTCATGTGGAATACCTTGTATGTGGGCTCCATTAAATATTTTTAAACTTTTCTTTAGTTATCTAGTGCAGGTGTGATGTTTGCTGTATTTATTACCATCATATCCCTATGGAGATTGGTACCTAGGTGAATAGGTACATGCTTTATGGACTAAGCCAATACCAGCAGCACATGGGGTACTGTCCAAAAAAGGCATTATGAATATTAAAGAACCTAAAAGTGTTCTAAAAATATAAAATAAAGCCTGAGACCCAGCTAACTTTGTTTTGCACACCACTCTGGCAAGAGCATCAGGGTAGTATTCTGGCCTTCTCTGTTTCTTGAGCTGTCTACTTAAAGCTTGGTACAGTGGAATTCACTAGTCACATGGAAGCACTTACACACTATAGAAAGTTGTCTTTAAAGCTTCGTGTGTGGGTTGCATTTCTCTTTGACAACCTAGAAGACAATTTATCTCTGTTTACCTTACAGGATGCCCTGTAGGAAACTGCTTTTGATAATATCTGGAAGCTATAAACCAAGGTGTACAAAGCTCATTCCAGGTTTCCAGAGATAACAAGAAAGAAAATGCAAGAGCAGGAAGTTGTGTGAGCATAGAGGTGTAGTTTCTAAAAACTAATCACACTGACCTAACCTTACCTCCAGTGTCAAATTCCAGAAGGCAAAATTTGACTTGAATTTAGAAGGTCAAGTACATCAATGCTCTGCTTCAAGTCTTACCTAAGGTACCAAAATAGAAATAGACACTATCAGGGAAGATATGATGGAGGCAGATAACTATGTACAGACTAAGATGAATTGATTTACTGTGTCTGCTAAGTATTATCCACTGCTAATTTATTTCTGAAGTATTTAAAAAAAATTACTCTTTCCTTTTTTTGCTCCTCAGGTGTAATAGCAGTTGTGATATTTATCATCTTTTGCATCATTGCCATCATGAGCAGATTCCTCTATCAACACAAACAGGCACATCGAAGCAGCCAGGCAAAGGAGAAGGAATACCCAGAAAACCTTGAGAGCTCCTTTAAAGCTGACATTGACTTGCAGAACACAGTGAGCGAATGCAAACGAGAATATTTCATTTGAAGGACAATTGAATTTCTTCTTATTCTTTTTCCCCCTACCATTCCTTCTTTCCTTCCTTCTTTTCCTTCCTTTTATTCCCCTTCCTTTTTTATTTTCTTGTCTTAAAACCATTCATTTTTTTTCTGACTTCTTTTTCATTTTGAGAAAGACCGCCCTGCACAGGAAACACTGAGAACAGTCACAGTGCCTCAGTCTCTGCACAAAAACCTGTTACAGTTTACTTCTGCGTCGAAGAGAGCTGTTACCCTACCCTACACAAAATAAGATCCGTATACACACCTGATTTCTTCTACAAGTTCTGGATGTTTCAAGTCCCTTTTTTTTCCCTTTTATTTTTTTTTTCTCCTTTCATCTGAAGCATTTAATTCATCACTTTTACATTAGAGCTGGACTGTGTAAAATAGAGTAACTGAATATACTGAACTGAATAGCTCTACAGATGCTGGGACAGGGTAGAGGGAAAGAATGAGACCAGAACACCTGGCTTATTTTACAAGCTTATTT
>JAVCKT010026482.1:0-18517 GCA_032273925.1 Rhynchotus rufescens | reverse complement strand
GGGTCAAGGGGGGGGGGGGGTCGCGGCGCCCGCAGTAAAAGGAGGCGGGGCTGCGGGGCGGGGCCTCAGGGGCGGGGCCACCTGGAATGGGCGGGGCCTCGGCGGGAGTGGGCGGGGCGCGGTCACGCGTGGGGCTGGCGGGGCGCCGCAGGTCCCGCGGGCAGCGCGGGGTGGGAGCCGCAGGGCAGGGGAGCCGCAGGGCAGGGGAGCCGCAGGGCAGCGCCTTGCTTCGGGCTGGCTCGTCCGGAGAGCAGGGCCGCGCCGTGGCCGCCCACACGCTGCCTGCTCCAGATCCGGTGTTTGCCCGGGTTCCTCCCCAGAGCCCACGCGGCTCCCGCAGTGCCCGGCCCCGCAGCCCAGGCCGGCTCCTCCACGGCGCCCTGTGTGGCCTAGCCTGGGTGCCCGCCTCGTGGCTGCCACGGAGCCCTGCAGCCCATTCCTGCAGCATTCCCATGTTCCTTCCTGCAGCATTCCCGTGTCCATTCCCGCGGCATTCCCGTGCCCGTTCCCACAACATTCCCGTGCCCCTTCCCACAACATTCCCGTGCCCCTTCCCGCGGCATTCCTGTGCCCCTTCCTGCAGCATTCCCGTGCCCATTCCCGCGGCATTCCCATGCCCGTTCCCACGGCATTCCCATGCCCATTCCCGCGGCATTCCCGTGCCCATTCCCGCGGCATTCCCGTGCCCATTCCCACAGCATTCCCATGCCCATTCCCGCGGCACTCCCATGCCCATTCCCGTGGCATTCCCGCTTCCCTTCCTCTTTTCCAGGTGCGCTGGGAGGAGCTGTGCGCCATGGCGCTGGCCCTGAGGTGCCTGCGGCAGCTGCAGCCGCCGCTGTGTCGGTCGTGGCTCGTGGCCGGGGCGCTGCCGCGGGCGCCCACGGGCCGCCCGGCCCCGCTGCCCGGCGCCCGCAGCCAGCGTGGCCACCAGCCCCTGCTCACCAGGCAGCTGGCTACCAAAAAAGGCAAGTTTAGCAGTCTTCTTACTAGCCTGCTGCCAGATAGTACCGAAACCCCTGAATTCCTCATCCCCGTTATCCCGGCTAGCAGCACTGATCCACCCGAGGCAGAGCACAGGTCTGGAGGAGCTGATTTTCCATCCTGTCTTGCCAGCCGCGTTGCATTTTAGTGCCTCCTTGGGAAGCGCTGCCTGGAGCTGCTGGGTGGCCTGCATCAGGGAGCAGCAGTCCCACATCCCAGCTGGAGCCGTTCCCGCTGCGTGACATCCACGAACAGCACGGATTACGTGCTCAGGCACTGGGCTGCTTGCTCACTTAAAAATGTAGTTGCTCGGGTTTATCTTATGCTCTCTTCTGAATCTAACAGTGATTGTAATGGTTTCTTTCTACTTTCTAACAAGGAAGCGTTAGAAATGAATTTTGTGTGTAATTGCAGCTAAAGGCAAAGGGCAGGCTCAAGCCAGAGTGAATATCAGTGCTGCCTTGGTTGAGGATATTATCAATTTGGAAGAAACCAGTGAAGACATGCAGGCCGTGGTAGAAGCCCTGAAGGAAGATTTCAGCAGAAATCTCAATATTAGAACCTCACCAGGTTAGTAGCTTTCTTGGATGTTGCTCTGCTGTTTGTAAATAAGGTTACTGGTCTTTGCAGCACTGAGCTGCATGTTTATTTTTTTTTCAAGTTTGATTTCCTTTTTATTGAATTACTCACTAGGCAGCAGATTACTACAACCTTGACATCCCCAGCTAAAGGCCTTTTTCACCCCGGGCCTGACCAGGAAGAATCCATTTTTGTTAATAGCTTCCTGGAAATAGCTTTTGTAAGTGGGAGATGTCAAAAGTGTCTAACTGAACTGTTTGCAGATGTGATGAAGAAGCAGGTTGTCAGCTAATGGTGCAGTAGGGCAGGAAAAATCCAATTGCCATTAAATTAGCCTTTTGGAAATTGCCATCAGGCTGGTGTCTGGCACATACAAACCTTTTTTGCCATACGTATTTGTGGTTAGTGACCTTTACAAGCCCTACTCACTTAGTGGATTTTCTGTTTTAGAAAGAAACATGAATATATTTGACTAAGCTACAGTTACTATAACACTCTGAACATATGTATTTATAAGCAGTATCAAGTTTCAGGGATGAAACTGAACGTTAAACAATGACCAAATTTGAATCATTCACCACCCCTGCTCTGGCACTTCAATCTTTAACGGGATTGGAAAGTTTAGCTCATTCGCTTAACTATTTATTCTAACCATAGGTATTTTTTTAATTGCACTGATAAAGTACCTCTTGTCTCATGTGCCTTTTGCTCTGTTCATGTTTTTGAGCATAAACTAGGGAGCAGATTAAGAGCAGCTTCAGGAGAAACTGAATACTTTAAATTAGACGGCGTACAACGCTTCCTCTTGGGACTTGGAAAAGAGCGTTGAGGACTCAAGGGAACACTGCTAAACTAAAGACATAATTTCCTTGATTTTGGGAGCAACATTTAGATTTTTCCTTTATTGTAAGAATGAAAAAATATATATCTTGATTATTCATCATCTTTGCTTAGTTTTCATGTTCCAGTAATGAAAACAAACAAAAGTTCTGTTTTTGTGTTCTTGTGCTCTAGAATAATGTTGAAATGTTTGGTTTGCAAATACCGCAGGGCATGAATAAGTATAATAGTAAAACTGTAAGTCTGAAAAAATCCTTTTCTTTTGTAATATCTATGTGTTGCATAATGGAAGGACTGCAGGACACTGCACATGTCTTTATGCTACATTTTCATTCTGGGCTGCTCTGTCGTACTGAAATGCCACTGTGTTTCGTTCTTTTGAGGGGCCTTTGATCACATAATTGTGGTGACAAAAGATGGGAAGTTTCCACTGAACCAGCTCGGGCAGATCTCACAGAAGTCACCTCAGCTCATCATCGTGAACATGACCAATTTTCCAGAGGTAAGTCCACGTTACTGGTGGTAGGTGGGAACTACCACAGGAACAAACAGATTGATACCGAGCAAAGGAGCATTTAGACTCAATTGCTCAGCTCTGACAGCAGTTGAGAGTTCTCACTGCGCTGCGTATCACTGCTTGGCTGACGCACAACAGAAGTTATATTTTGCTGCTGAATGCACTCAGCAGGAGACTGGCCACCTCCATCTAGAGTACAAGGTATCTTGTATGTGCAGCAGCATTTCCAATTAGGCCATGATTACTCTCGAGCTTCCATCCCATAAATTCCAAGAATATGATCATTTTGCTTTGGGCACTATTCTCCTGTCTTTGCATCACAAAGAACTTGGTAGAAAGACAGCAAAGGGATTATCCTAACTAGGACAGTGCCGTGCTGGAAGGACACCTACGTATTTGTGCCCTGCTAGGTCTCTTCATTTCCTGAGCTTTTATTGAACCTGGTAGTCTTGCACACACCCTAGATCTGGCTTTTTTTATTTGAGCCAGTTCAGTTGCTTGTCAAGACTTGGCTATGCACAAACCTATGCCTGTAGTTAAATAGTCCATATTTATGCCGTTCCCCTGGCAAGACTAAGCACTGAGTGCTGTCACAGGGCCTGACAGGCAGCAGTGAAGTTAGTGAGCTCCTCTCTTGACAGTGCCTTCAGCTCAGGACCCCAAATTAGATGTTCTGACTCTTGGAGAGCGCCAGCCTAATTTTCTGCAGGAGCCGTGGTTGGAGTTGCCCCGTGCATCCCGTGTCGGGAGCAAGCGTTCCCGTGCCCTGCGGAGAGGAGGGCTGTCCCTCAGAGCGGAGCAGCATGTGCAGGCACAAGGAGTACTGAGTGCAGGGTTAGCTGTTCATCCAGCTCCAGGTCTGGAGGTTTGCCAAAGCTTATCTCTATTTATTTTGCAAAGGCTTTCCCCAATTAATTAGGTCAGCAAAGTCTCAGAGGAGGTCAGTGTAAGGTACTTGATGCCTAAGTGTTTCTTAAAGTGCATGCAGCATGTGTAATGTCTTTGAAGAATGAAGGCCCCTCATCAGCGAGCGCACGGAGGTGCCTCAGGGTGCCAGAGCTGAGAGGGCTGGAGAAGTCACTCCATGACTTAGCCCGTGTCCGAGCAGGAATTGAGACAGCCTGAGAAATGGGCATGTGTGAAATTAAATACCACCATATGTACCATTGCCCACAGGATATTTCTAAGCCAGGGAGCCATTATTCATTGAACTAGAGCTATAACCATTTCTCTCGGTGCAGTTGTTCTGTAACATAACTGTTTCATGGATAGGTTGAACTCCTTAATGACATTATACACACATTACTCAATGTCATTATTTACAGCTTCTAGCAAATAGTTGATAGTATTGAGAAGGAATCAGAAATATCTGAAGAATCTGGGAAAGAAAATAATCATACAAGAAGATTTGCAGGGCCAAAGTCTGCTTGATACATCTATGCCTGAGATCTACAAAAACAGAAAAGAATCTCTTTTTAGGTATGAATACGTATTTAAACAGGATGGGAGCAATATATTTTTCCCTTCTTCCATCTCCTCCAATATATGCTAAACAGTACAGCTTTTACTGAATATTACCATCTTACAGGGCAGGTACTATCCATAGAATAACAAATAGTGTTAATTTGCAAAGATCATCTTAGTTATATTTTTCCGCCCATTTTTAGCAGTATTTTCATTTCATTCATACAATACACAGGTATAAGATTCATTGCATTCAGTGATGTGCCACACATTGAAGACCTAAGCAAATATGCAGAGCTTTAATTTGTGCCTCAATTGATATTCCAGGACTTCATAAATACATTCTGCTGTAGAAAGTTGGGTCAAAAGCCAGTGATGGGGAAGAGCATCAAAAATAGCAGCAGTCCTTGTAGAAAAATGCCACACTAATGCCAGGAGAATATAGGCCTGTTCTGTCACTGTTAATGTCAAAGAATGAAACAAGCTGGCAGGGCACTGTCAGAGCCTTCTACAGAGCTGGTCTGACATAAAGTTTAATATGTTCAAGGTACATCAGTGTTCTGTGATGGGAAAGAAGGTATTTAAACATTTCTCAGTTAGCAAGCTCACCTGTGCTACTCAGCTTGTTAGCAGAGCAGAGTGTCAGCACAGGCAGCAGCGATGGAGTCTTGAGAAGCTGCTCCCAGGTAATTAGCTCTAAAATATGCTTATTGCTGAGCACTGGCTCTGTTTCTCGGACAACTGCTGCTGCCTTCATGTAACGTTTCATGTAATGTGGCTTGTAGTGCTGAAGCGGTTAAATTAGTTAACATTTCTCAATTGGCACTTTGTGATTTCTAGTGGAAGACATTCAGCTGGAATTTTTAAATGCTCAGAATCTTTCATCTCCTCTGCCATAGTTAGGCTATGCCTTGGGAATTTATTGCGGTTTTAGTCTGCGTTGCCTCAAACCATCCAAATAGTCTCAAAGCAGCCAAACAGTTTTCTTTTGTTGTTGCTTCCCTTCCCGTCTCCTCCCCCCTTCTTGCCCTCCATACCCTGATACCAAGAGCAGCCACAGTTTCCCATTCAGTTTGATCAAAGCTCTCGGCACCAGTGTAACTTCCTGATCTTACTGGTAACACAACTAAATGTTTCCATGTTCTGTGGAGATGGATTGCCAACTATTGACAGAGTTCGGGCATATGGGAATAATTATTTCCTAATTCCCTTTACCTTTTGATCTGGTTTACAGAGTACAGCTGCAGCTACGAAGGCTATAAGGGAAAGTGGAATGAACCTAAACCCGGAAGTAGATGGGACAATGATTCGGATCCCAATTCCTAAGTAAGTAACAACAGCTAAATTCACGGTTATGCAAGGCAACGTAATAGTTTGCAAGAAGTGCCTCTTGTTGTCCTTGTGCGTGTACATGATTGCTGTGATGTCTTGATGCAGCTACTCTCTTTATCTTTCTTTAGGAAATAATCGGAGCCCTTAAAAATATTTGCTAGAACCTCTTCCAAGAATCTGAGCTCCAAGTCACCACACTTTGGCATCTGATGCCTGATCTCTGTTCTTTATCTTCCCTGTGCAGAGGAAGCTTGGGCCTAGCTGGCTGCAGCACTTTGCAAGAGACAGACAAAGACTTTTGGTTAATTCAAAGGCCAGTTCCTTGCTGCTTTCTGCAAATTCATGGAGTTGTATCAGCCCTGAGCAGCAGTAATGCAGTAGCAAACTCATAGTATTAGAGGTGAATAGCATCTTGCTGCATCAATGGGGCCATCAATGTAACGATGGAAGGAAGAGGGAGGAAGTTGAGAGCTCTGACTAAAACAAAACAAAATCCCTCTTTTTTGAGTAGTACACACGTTACCATACACAGCAGTGTGCTCTATCCATCGGGCTGTCCCAGTGCGCATGTGGTTTGCTCCCCAGGACGAGACTGGATCTCATACAGAGCCAGACCTCAAGCTCGGCTTGTGCCGGGGTCTTGCTAGCACAGCTGTAGCTGGGAGAGTAGCCCAGGTGTGAGGTACATTCACGGGCTGCTGTGGGTGCTGCCAGGGAGGCAGGTGGGGATGCACCCAGCCACCACAGACCTCATTTTACGATCCCATAAAGGCTGGAGGTGGCTTTTACACTGCACGTACCGTGCAAATGCACCGCATTTCACAAGCAGGTGACTTCTAAGTAAGGATGAACTAAGTATTTCTGGTGCTTTAGATCTATTTTAAAAATACATTGAATTTTATCTAGCATTTTGATCAGGGAATTCTAATTGCAGCTTTCTGCTGCTGTCGGTGAAAGGGAATGACATTATCATGCTATCTGCTGATTTTCTTTTCCCCTGTGCTCCCTGCCCTTCCCCCATTGCTCAGAGGAGGAGGAGGGCACTATTATCTTCATAATTGCTGAGGCTCCCGGTTGCTGCACAGTAGTTTGATTGTTAATGGGCACTTGGGTCATCCTTGAATATGAATTGCAGGGGAGGAAACTCTGAAACTGCAAACCCGATCTTTAGCAAAATATATTGTTTTTTAAACAAATGTGCATGTTCCATCACTTTCTTCCGTGGTGCTGCAGAAGAAAACGGGGCTTCTTTCCCCATGGAAGACCTGTCTAGTGAGCTCCCTGCTTCCTGCGGTGTGTTGCTGTTGCTGCCCTTGGTTCCTTTTACCCTTGGTGGTTGGCAGTCTGGAGGGCGCTGAACTGGGGAGATTTTCAGCTTGTGCCTTGCAGGTCTGCCCTCATGAGGCCCTCAGCCCCCATATTCTCAGTCACTATTTAGTGACAAGACTGGATCTTTCACAGTTTTGTTCACCTATTGAAAAAGCAGGCTGTCAACTAGGGCCTCTTTACAACTTGCTACAGGGGAAAACAACAACAAAAGAATCTGCTAAAGTCCTCTCAAATAATATACCCCTGAATTATTATTTTTTCCCATAATTTTTCAAATTACTTGGTTTTCCCAACACTCTAATGACATTTCTGGAGTAGAGTGTGACAGACAGGATGCCAAAGCTATAGCAGGTGTGCCGGAATGACCTGAAATTTCTGCAGGTATCACTTGCATATCTGGCACATACAGTGTTGTTTCTGCCAAAGTTGGTTCTTTCATGAGGGGAAACTCATTAAAAATAAAATCTGCAAATCTGAAATGTTTTGCCTGTTTCTAAAAATACTTTTCAGTTTGACTTATCAGCTGGACACATATGCATCATATTTTGCCCCTTGCAGGTTCGGCTACATTTCAGTGTTTGAGATTATTTCAACTGAACATTTAAAAGTAGAGTTTACTTTTTGGTATTTATTCATTTAATTTTTGCATTTCAGTTTAGACAGGAAAAATACACTAGTTTCACTTGTGTTTACTTCTGCTTCCTGCTAGGATCCCCTCTACTCCCCAAGGTATTAGCTTGTTTGTGTTGCTAGCACTGCATGAGCAATATTTATTTGTGTTAAAAATATTCTCTGAGGGTTTAAAAAGAAACATAAAAAAAGCAGCCATGGGAACACTGGTATTGGTTCATCTCTTGGCTGAATTTGACCTGACCTTGTGCCTTTTATGGTATTGCCTCATTTTTAGATTCATCTTTTTTGGAACTATTGTGTTACACTGGATATTGTTTGTAAATTAGTAATATTTTTACACATGCTTTACTGAAAGCCAGATGACTCATTTGAAAGTTTAATGACTCATTGTGAGCTTTCTTTTTTTCCTTTGTCCTTTAAGAAATATGCAAAGATACCTACTGTGGAGAGAAAGGACTCCAGAAATTTCATTTGAAAAAAACAAAGCTGTTTTTGTGCTGCGCCGCTCCACATCTCTCATCATAAGTGTCATACACGCTTTTTTTTTGTTGAATAATATATTTTGCACCCTATGTTTATCTGCATCTGCAATTATGCATGCAGAGTATCTAGTTAAGCCCACTTTAACTAACGCCTGTCGTTCGCAGGAAATTCCTAGCATTTAAGATAGAGAAATTGTTCTTACCCGCCTAAGCGTCTCGCGTTGCAATCAGCCGTGGGCCGCATTGTCTGTGCTGGGGGGGAGCTCGCGCCCTGCGCTGGGAGAGGAGCACCCAGGTGTCGCCGTGTTTAACCACCGGCTGCTGGCTGAGGCAGAGAAAGGAGCCGTTACCATCCCTAGAGCTGCGTTTGAGCCTGTGGCTTCTTTGCACCCAAGGACCCGGGGCAGAGGGAAGGGGCTCTGGGCAGGGACCCCGGCCGCGCTCCCCATTTTGGCACCCTTTCCCCAGGTTTGCTTTGCACTTCTTGGCCTTCAAGAGAAGGCAGGGACAAGGAAGAAAAGAAAACATATCCAGAACCGTGTGGAAGTCCCAGATGTGGCAGAATTAAGCAACTGTTCTTTAGAACCTTGGGCCTGGCTCACGTTGATGGATTCCTTAACTAGAAACAGCATCTGCCTAAAAAAAGCGCCAGTTTCTGGCGTTGCTGGTAGCATTGCTGAGAATTTACACACAGTCTGGTTGGAACGTAAAACCCGCCGAGAAACTCCGCGGTGCTGTATAGTGATAAAAAGAAATTGGTGCTAATAAAGACAGACAGGGAGGCATGAAAGCTGTGACCCTGTGCCAAGAAGCATAGGAAATCTGGCAGCGCTGCATAAACAAAAACATTTCCTTAAAGGCTCAGCAGCCCGAAGCAGGCGAGCGATACCCTCAGCTCGGCTCGCGGAGGAGGAGCGCGGGCGGAGTCGACGGGCATGAGCAGCCGGCCAGCTCCCCGCTCCCCGCTCCGCACATGCGGATTTAGCACGCGCCGCCCGGGAGCCCGACCTCGGCCCGGCCCCGCGCCCGGGCAGCTCTGCTGGCTTGTGGAGGCCGCCAGAGCTCTGGCGCAGGGGGCTGAGGGAGAAGCCCCAAGGCATCGACATCGGGGCGCAGGGAAAGCGCAGGCCGCCCTGCGCACGTCTCCTCGAGCGCCCGCGCCCAGGGCCTGGCCCCGGCTGAGCAGAGCCCCTGCCTGCGTGACGTGCCCCGGTGCTCGGCCTCCGGCGTCCCCCTCAGCCGCTGTCCGCGGCCGGGAGGCCGGACGGGCAGCCGGAGCCGTCCCTGCCGCGGGTCCATCCCGCCGGGGCAGCGTCTGTGCCCTCTGCGTCTGCCCGCTCTGCTGGAGACACCGAATACTGCACGAACCGTGTCTGGGCAGCCTCTCCCCTGCTCTGCCCCGAAGTACCAGGAGCGGCAGGGCTCAGGAGCAGGCAGCGCCGCAGGGAGGCACCGGAGCGGACGCGGGTCTGTGGCCACGGCACCGCGCGCACGGCGCCAGGCTCCCCGACCGAACCCCCGCGACGGGGCAGAGCCGGCGCTGGCGCCGCGGGACCCCGCGGTTGGTCGGTGGCCACCCCGGGACGCGCTGGCTCTGCGGGGCCTGCTGCCACGTACCTGCTCTTCCTCGCGAGCACCGGGAGGTGCGCGGGGCTCTGCAGCCTCAAGGCAATCGGCAAACTTCAAGAGCCACCAACCTAATTGAAAT
The DNA here is from genome assembly GCA_032273925.1 of Rhynchotus rufescens. Classification (NCBI taxonomy): domain Eukaryota; kingdom Metazoa; phylum Chordata; class Aves; order Tinamiformes; family Tinamidae; genus Rhynchotus; species Rhynchotus rufescens. The sequence continues at coordinate 8,649 of JAVCKT010026482.1, read as the reverse complement.
ATTGTTGTTAAGCGTGAACAATTAATGCTGACAGCGATCAGCTGCAGGTGCTGGGAGGCAGCAGAACGCTCTTGGCACTGAGGTGACATGCCAGCTGCTCTTGTGTCTTACTCAGGTGCTCAGACTCCTCTGTCACATTTAGTTATTAGTTTGGGACGGAAAGTTCAGGATTTTCCTGTGGAATCACAGCTGTAAGTGGCCCAGTGTGAGGGCAGAGTGAAGCTGAGATCGTGCTCTGCCCCTTAGCTGCGGATATACTGAGCCACTAATTTCAGAACCACTTCTAGGATAACCCTCTTGTCAAACAGGATGTTAAACATGATCTTAGTGGAAATGCCTGTTAGTGATGAGCTGGAATAAAGTTGAGTGAAATATAAGCTCTATAGCTTCCAGATACCCAATTCCGCCTCTTCCACTTGCAGGGAGACTGTATTGAGTTTCAGGAATGGACGGAGGTTTCCTCGCAGCTTTGCAGGAGGATTTTGCTTTTCAGCTCTGTGTCTTAGGCCTGGAGCTGGATTTTCCCTCCTTCCCCCAGATGCTTTGGCAGCAGAAAAAAGGAAAGCCTAAACATTACAGCATGACTTTCAAGCGCTGCACTGACAACCATAAAACAAGTAAGATTCATTCCAAGTCCCTCAGCTCCGAGCTGCGCTGGGAGCTTTTTGCTCTAGGCAGAGACTGACGCAACTGAGGTGCATCACCTTGGCAGGAGCTGTGCTGTGCAGGGCTGACCAAGTTACCTTGGGCCGAGTCAGCCAGGGCCCAGAGCAGGATGGAGAGCCCCTGGGTGCCACGCTGGTTAGTGCTGTGGCTTTGTGAAGCAGGGCCTCACCCCAGGGCGAGGGCTGTCCTGAAACACGCTGCTTCTGGGCACCCTGGCAGAGCCCAGCACGGTGCTGTTCAGCCCGGAGTCCACGCTGTCCTTCACAGGAAATAAATCTGTCCATGCTACACGTGACGTTTTTTATCCCTTCTTTGCCTAGGATAACCAGGGAGCACAGGGAGAGCCTTGCGAAGCTCGCCAAGCAGTCCACCAACAAATCCAAAGATGCCTTGAGAAAGGTGCGAAGCAAGAGCGTCACCCAAATAAAGAAGTCCAAGAACAAAGTGTCTGAAGATACCATCTTCATGCTAGAAAAGCAGGTATGCTTTTTCCTCCTGGTGCATTGTGATCTTTCCCAGCCCATTCATACGAGTACAACAGTGAACATTATCCCAGACCTCAGGAGAGAGACCCTGTCTGGGACATAGGTGACCCTGGGCTGAATTCTGGGGTTAGATAATGGCCCTTTTCTCTGACAGATTTAGGACTTGAATCTCAAAGCCAAATTCATGGTATGAACTGTTGTAAACTAACACAGGAAAAGTCTTCCCCGAAAGCTTCTGAGGCTCCAAGGACTATTGCATAAACCAGCTGACCTCAGGGAGCCAAACTACCCACATCCACAGTGCTTGGACATTGCAAAACAGCTGGTGTTAATGAGGATTGTTCCAGTTTGTTATTAATGAAAAGGCTAGCAAGATTATCTCTGTTAGGAGTTTTTGGCTTTGATTCAGGAAAATACTTAAGCACATGCCTAATTCCCTAAGAGCAGATGTCACTAAAGTCAATTACTTGGGCATAAACTCAGGCACAAGCATAAGTGTTTTGCTGAATTGATGCCTCTGAAGGCAGGCCATTACTTTTTAGCTGTTTGTTTATTAACAGCTATAGCTAGATACATTGCAAATGCTTCAGAACAGTTCTTTGTACGCTCACAAAAATAAACAGTGATATACAGAGCATTTTGGGAGCAGGAAAAATGGCCAGGCTATTGTAACTGAATCCTGTTGGGAAGCAGTCCTCCCAGAGCAGACAGATGATTTTCTGCATTTGTAGAGGTAGTATCTCAAGTCCAATTTTTGCTTGTACCCAGATTTTTCAGCTTGAGAAAAGGTCATTCTCATATGCCTGGAATCTCAGGAGTCAATGCTGCTAAATCAGTCTTATAAAACTACTGCATGAAAACCCTCATGCGCTCAAACCTTCATCCATGCACGTTCCATCAGGCACTCAAATAAGCATGTACACAGTTACACACCGTTGACACGCTTGCCATCTCCAACCCTTATTGGCAGGAGAGCTGACACTGGGCTAGTACTTTAGCAATAGCAGTTTATTTATCATTTAGAAGATATAAATATCTTCTAAAGACAGAAATATATATATATATTACTTTGTACACACTAGGAATTCACACATGAAGAGTGTGACTCCTGCTATTATCTAGTTTGTTGTGACAGTGGAGAGGCTGCAGAAAGCAATGAGATAAGCCCTCATCTAGCAATGAGATAAGCCCTCATCTCTGGCATTGACAGCAGGAGGTCTCTTGACTCCACCCTCCCCCTGAGGTAGCCCCGTTAAATAAGAGCTTGACAGAGTAACTCGGGGGCTCAGCCAAGATGTTCTCCCAGGAGAACAGCAAGGATTGCAGCAAACAGGGGTTCAATGCAGGATGCAAGCAGCTCTTTGGAGGCTGCGTGGCTTTAGCCGAAGCAGCAGAGCGCGCGTGGGAAGCAGGAAGCTCTCCCGGCTCCGTGGCCCTTCCATGCTCCACTCACGTCCGCATCAGCAGCGACTGGGAGCTGTGGGGGGTTCGTGCTGGGCCTTCCCTGCTCCGTTCTCACCATGCAGATGAAGCACTGGCACAGACTCCCCTAGACCTGGTGGGGAGCCCCAGGAGGAAAGGGTTGTTACCCCAGCGCTGGTTTTTATTAGCGGTTTAGGCTGCGTTTCAGGAGATGATCCAGTCATTCCTTTCCCTGTGACCCCTGGCGCTACCTAGCACGTGACTCAGGCCTGTGCTGTGCTGCAGATCCAGCAAATGGCAGACAGTGCTGCAGCGGAGATGGACAAGCTGCTGGCAGCCAAGACCAAGGAGCTGCTGGGGTAAACACCATCCCTACGGACACACTCCCCTCCACCAGCAAGACTGGACGGCCCCGCTGCCCCGGCCATTCCTGCCCGGCGTCGAGCAGCCTCAGGTGACAGCAGGGACAGCTCTCCCAGACCTCCACAACAGACCCCTGCTTTGGACTGCTGATCCTCAGCCGTGTTGGAGGGATGGGGGAAACTCTCCTTGCTTTTATTTATTCAGGTGAAGAACAAAATTAGGTGAAGCAAGTTTAAAAATCAAACGAGAAAGACAGGAAGCTGAGGGAAGGGTTCCCACAGCAGAAGCCAACACAGGAGGTGAGGCTGCCTCCTGCCTTGGGCATTCACTCAGCAGGACCTGGCAGGATCTGAACCACCCAGGGCCTGACCCCTCCACAGCTTTGCTTCCCCTGACCTGCCCACACGGCCGCGGCCTCGCTCCTTCCCTCGCCCTTGTAGCAGCTCTCCCTTTGGCTGTGACAGGAGCAGGGACACGAGCAAGGTGAACCTGCCCCTCCGCTGTCCTGCTGTGGACCTGGGCAGATGTTTCTGTCTAAAATAAAGTCAAAATGGGACCTGGAGGAACAGCCTGGTTGGCCTGTCCCCTTGAGTTCACTCTTCTGAGAGGAGCATTTGCCCGTTGCTGTTGGCTCCGCAGTTTCCTACGGCCTTTCCCACAAGGTGTGCAGCTCCAGGAGGGCCTGGAGAAGCTCCACACCCACTGGTGCACATTGCCAAAGTGGGCACAGAGACCACGGCTCTGCACTTCCTTAGCCTTTGGTGGCTCTTGTGGGCGAAGAACTGACACTAGCGGCGCCAGCAGGGCTCTTTTTGCCAGGACGAAGCACACAGCAAGACCGGGATCTCTCTGCCGCGAGCAGCAGCCGTGCCCAGGCCGCTGCCGCGCGCCGCTCGCATCGCCCTGGCACAGCAGAGGGGAGGAGGCAGCAGCAGAGCAGGGTCCCGCGCGGGTGCAGCTGCGAGCAGGGACTTCCCTGCAGCAGCAAAGAGGCTTCCCCAGGGCCTGGGGGACGCCGGCAGCCCCGCTCCCAGAGCGCGGCCCTTCAAAGAGCACTAAGTGCTCTGCAGTCCTTAACTAAACAACTCCCAAAAAGTTAGCTTGTGCACAGCGGGGAGGGGGAGGAGATGACGGATTTGCTCTGCTAGGGCCCCACATGTCAACAATTTCTCCACTTTGTGTATTTTGGCCAAAGCGCCTACCATGATAAATGAATAAAGGAAAATGGCGAGCCCAGGGCGGTTACATGGCTCAGTAAATTGCTTTCAGCTGATTACTGTATTTCTTTTGACATTTATCATCAAGGCTTTTCTGTTGTTGTTGCAGCCCCTGCATCCCAGCAACAGCCTGGGACCGCGGAGCTTCCCTCGTTACCTGCCCAGAGCGAGTCCCGTGGGTCCGTGGGCTGCACGAGGGTCCCTGGGTGCCAGGGCGGCCCCGGGAGCGGGATGCCATGAGCTGCACTGGTGCCCCCTTCCCTGGGCCTGGCAGCAGGGATGTGTCCCGCCGGGACGGACGCTTCCCCTGCTGCAGAGCCTTCTCCCTGCTCTTCCCCTGGGCACGAGAGCTGCCAAGCGCCCGGGCTGCCCAGCCCTGGGGCACTGCACTTACTGTGACCAGGTCCTGCTGACACCCAGGGCTCCTCCACACGGATCCCCTTCTGCCCAAAGGCTGGGAAGGGCACAGGGAAAAGGCAGGAGTCTCACCCTTGATCAGGCTTATGAGGAGCTGCAGCTGATGCCACCCAAGGGTGCGAAGGAGCCACAGCTGGGAGGGAGTCAGGGAGCGGCTCTGCTGGGCCCAGTGTCGGGGGCTGTGGCACTGCGGCAGCACCGGCCACCGGCACAGCCCGACCGGGAGCCCCTTCCCGCGGCGCATCCCGGCCCGCGGCGGAGGCGCCGGGAGGAGAAACTCCGCGGAACCTGGGAGCTCTCGAGAGAGTTAAAAACCAACATTGCTCTTCAAAATGGCTGTGATTGCGCTCCTCGTGAGTCATCGAGCAGAGCCCCGGCGATTGCTTTGTGCCAGGGACGAGCCTGGGCGCTGATTGTGCTTCCCGGATTTGTATAACGCAGCGCCAGGATGGCATGTCAGAGTTTACAGCTCGCATGCATTTTCAGCAGTGAGCTTTGCAAAATGTATCAATGTAATCTCTGCCTCCTATATTCCGTGTTGATTAGACACGATTTCTGGCTGGATTTTCAGAAAGCTCAAGTGCTTTTTTAATCACTACAGAAGCTCATTATTGCTTTCCAGTGACTCTTATGTCCTTCACTTCTCCTTTCAGATTAGAGTCTATAGTCAGATGAATATTGGATGATTTCATTACATACAAATGCAATCAACAGTTTTGCATAAATTTCTCCTCTTTTCTTGAGTTTCAATTGACCTCAGCACCCGTGGAGGCAGGCGCAATACACATGTAAATGAGCTGGCGTTGCCGCAAAGACACGGATGCGGAGAAACAAGATAAACTGTCAGATAATATTCAGGATTTTAAGAGATCAAAAAATACTTCCTCGTTCAGCCAATCCATAAAAATGGCACCTTCAGCTGCCTGGGAATCTGCTTGTGTTTTGCTCAGTTTCTGGCTGCGGACAAAGAGCGGGAAGGGGCCGCGTGCCGAGGGAGGCTCAGCCTGCTCGGGATGCTCGGCCCATGTGCTGGGATGGGCCGCCCGTGAATGGGATACTCGGCCCCGGGATGCTTGGTCACAGGTGCTGGGATGCTCGTCTCCGTGCCTCGGGATGCTCGTGTGCACAGGCAGGGGTGCTCAGTCCTGGGTACCGGGATGCGCAGCCCTGCACACAGAAATGCCCAGTCCTGGTTACTGGGATATTCAGCCCTGCACATCGGTATGCTTGTCCCATGTCCCTGGATGCTCAGCCTTACACACAAGCATGCTGGTCCCATGTCCCGGGATGTGCAGCCCTGCACACAGGGCTGCCCGGTCCTGGTTACTGGGATATTCAGCCCTGCACACGGGGATGCTGGTCCCATGTCCCGGGATGTGCAGCCCGCGCAGGAGCCTCCCCACAGCCCAGAGCCTCTTTCTGCCAGCAACCTGCAGCCTGCAGCACAGCCAGGGCGCAGAGGAACAATGCATCTAAAATGTATTTAAACTAACGCTCCATGCTAACAATCAGGGCTAATTTAAGCAAACTATAATTAAATATAAAGGACCTCTTGGTAGGGAAGTCAGGAAAAACTGTCAGCAGTTACTTTGGATGGGAAGCCCTTTACAAGAGCAGTTTCTGCACTCCTGCAGCAATCCCGCACTCCCACACTCGCCTTCAGGGGCTGGCGAGGGAAGAAACTCTGGGGTTGCATTTGATACTTTTATGCACTAATCTTCTTAACAGCTTTTTAATTAAGGGGAACAGAGCACTTTGCAGTCGTGAAATCTGCCGGCATTAATTGCTGTTCGTGTTAGCCCCATTAGCCACCCCGGTGACCCGGCTGCAGGCCTGGCAGCCGCCAGGGACCCGTCCCCCAGCAATTTGGGTAAAATAAACTCCCTAATCAGGTAGATCATCCCGTCAGGGAACCGCTGCCCATGCCGGCAGGGAGCTGGCAGCGAGACGAGCGCCGGGCCTGGCCGGGCATGAAACGTTTAAGCCGTCACTCAGCCCGGCCGAGCCGCTTCCCCGGAGCCGCCGGCGGGGACGGATGCGGCGCGTTTGGGCTCGTGTCTGCCGCAATTTCCTGGCCGCCGGCGGTGACGGCGGGCGGCTCGCGGGGCGCCGGGTCCTGCCCCGGCTCGGGCGGCGCGTGGCCGCCCTGCCCCGCACCGGGCACGGGGGTCACTGTGGGCACCGGGGCGTCCTGCACGCGCGGGGCCTCGGGGCGGCGCAGGGTCAGCACGTGCGGCCCGCGGCTCCGGCCTGCGCCGGGCGCCGTGGCGGGGAACCCAACACCGCCGTAATTGGGAGCAGCTGCGGCGCCGGCCCGCCGCGCCGCGCGGCACAGCCGGGCTGGAAGCATTTACGGGGCCGCCCGGGCGGCGGGGCGCGCGCGCCGGAGGAGCGGGGCCGCGCGGGTGATGGATACAGCTGCTGAAAGCGCCTTCCTGCGCCCGCGCTCGGGTTACCGGCGCAGACATCCTGCGCGGCCCCTCGCTGCCTCCCTGCAGCCCCCGGCGCCCCCTCTTGCTGCTCCCATGCCCCGAGCTGGCAGTGCCCATCGCAGCGCTGCGCCCCGAGTCCCACGTGCTCCCCAAACGCCCCTCGGAGGGGTGCCCAGAGCCGGGACATCCCGACAGGGCTGTGGAGCTGGGCTTTGTCAGGAACACCAAGCCCAATGCAACATTTTGCCCTTTTCTCTCCCTTTTTAGCTTTCCTTTGTGGCCACCAAGACGGTTTTTGGGCTCCTCACGCGCCTGCACACCGGCACAGCGGCTGCGTGCGCTGGGACAGGGGCTGTGTCCGCCTGGGAAGGCCGGGGCAGGAGCAGCAGGGCTCCGCTCGCGCCGGCAGCGGCATCCACGGTGTTTTGCTGCCTCCCGACGGGAGGACGGGGCCTGGCAGCGTCCGCTCGCTCCGTCTGTCCATCCGTCCCAGCCGCGGGCTGTGGGGACTGCCGGCTGGATGGCTCCAGCCGCTCCCGGCCCCGTTTGCCGGGGGTTTCTCCGGCTCCATGGCCACCCCAGACACACACGACCCCACTGCCATCGTCTCCTTCCTCTCGGCCTGCTTGAGGCCAAAAGGGGAAAGAAAAAGGGGAAATGAAACCTAGGAAATGGGGGAAGTCGGTGTGGGAAATGGGTCTGCGGAGCAGCTCCCGCGCTCCCCGTTCCCGCTGCATCCCAGGGTGCCGCCGCTTCCCGGCACGTGCGCCTGGCCCCGGGCAGCGCGGCCGCCGCGCGGGCGGAAGCGCCGCTGCCGCAGGGGGATCCTCCGCGCTCCCCGCGCGGGCTGCCGGGCCGCGATACCGGAGGGACGGAAGCGCCGCGGCCCCCGGGCCCCCTCGGCTCCGTGGGAGATGCTGCTGCCAGCCGCGGGACTCCCGCCACTGCCCTGCAGGCTCCTGCGGGATGAGCGGGATGAGCAGGATGAATGGGATGAGTGGGATGGTTGGATGCCCACGGGCGCTGCGGGGCCCTGAGCAGCCTCCCTGCAGCCCCGGGCCTCGCTCTGCGCTGGCACCCGCGGGGCCTCCCCCAGCTCCTCCTCCTCCTCTCTGCTTGCCGAAGGCTGCCAGGCTGGCGGTGCTGCCAGCCCTTGCCGGGCAGGCTGTGACAGGGCCCATCTGCAAACACCCACCAGCGGTTTTCCCAATCCGGTCACCTCCCAGGGCTGGCATGTGCCGTGTTCCTGCCTCCAGTGGCTGTGTCAGGGTGCTCGGCATTCCAGAGGCAGGATTGGGATGTGGGGATGGGCACAGGTGTGCTGGGGAACATGGGGAACCTGGACATGGGCACAGGGAGCTTGGTGTCTTGTGGGGACCACAGGGATGGATGTGGAGATCCTGGGGACACAGCAGGAGGGACAGAGATCCAGGCATGTGGCCGTGGGACTGTAGGAGGGATAGAGGGATGTGGGGATGAGCAGGGGGTCCTGGGGGCAGGGGAAGGACAGGGGGAGCTGGGCTGACCATGGGCCGGTGCGGGACAGGAGGACACCCGGTGCAGGGGGAACACGGGGATGTGGCCGTGGCCGGGGCTCCCCGGGCGCAGGAGGGACACGGGGACCGGGGATGGGAGGGAGCGGGGGCC